>JBBPFP011112198.1:0-11987 GCA_037974795.1 Kaempferia galanga | reverse complement strand
ATGTAATAGATAAGAATGGTACGAAATATATCATTCAATTGACAAAAAAAAAACAAATATTTAATATTCCCAAAAGAATACACTCAACCGAGATGTACAACAAATTTTCGCCTGTAATGAAAAGCAACTTTGCAGCCCCATTTGGAGAGCAAACTATGTTCTTATCTGAGAAGACAATGGTATAAACGTCGGTATGTATACATTAGAGACAAGATTGGATGAGAAGAAGAGAAAAAGAAGCAAAAAAGAAAACGTCTTTAAGGGCAATGAACTTGTTATAATTTGTTGTCTGAAACCTTGCTCCAACTGTAGACCAACACCATCACAAACTCCTTGGCTGAGGCTCCGATCGCCACTGGAAGCCTTTGCGAAGAAGACTTCCCGCTTAGCCACTGCTCTACTAGCTTGTTAATGGGCGTTGCAGGGCTCACTGGTTGTCCAAGGCAAGTGATTTGTACCTGTAAATACCGGTTCTAAATCGTAACTATGCACATGCAAATTGTGTATTCCAGGTGATTATTTATCATAGATAACACAAACAGGTTTAACAGAATGTACAAAGCATTATTGTCTGTAAATGGTAGTATCCACATGTTGAGCAACAACACATTCAGAATTAAGACACTTAAATTTGCTCGCAATGGTAATGCTGAAAAAGTATATGCTTGACAAATTATGTTACTGGCACAACAAAGAAGACCTCCTTGGCAAATGCATCATGGCTGTCTTCTGATAGATTGAAATCTAAAAAGACATGAATCCATAAAACTCATTGCCTCAACTGACATGATTCTTAGGATACAAGTATGAAGGAAGCTAAAGTTGTTACTACAATAACTTATCATGATCGGGAATCACAGTGATATAATTAGAGTTATATATTAAAGACTGAAATCAACTTTCATGAGCAATGTGAATCCTAACAAGGCCTATTTTTCATACTTTGAATTTCCTAGAAGTATGGTGACAATGAGGTCATTCTAGCTTTTGTAAGCAAGTCAACAATTTTAACCGTTTAAACAACTTTAATTATATAGATAACGGTAAAGGAAAAAATGTTAGTAGAAGAGAACAGAACAATGATCCCTTCGAAAAAGGGAAGAAACCATGAGATGCTAGTCAATTCTGTGGATCTTACTGGTTACTCATTTTGGAACAAAGTTAATAGATAAGAAAACAAAACTAATAAAAAAGAAATCAACTCAGCGTAAATCAACTAATAAGCTCGGGCAGAATATGGAACAAGCTGGTAAGGACAGTGTTGCATGGATACGAATATAGGTATTGTATCGGATACGATATGGATGCGGCGATATGGAAAATTTTAAAAATATAAGACACGATACGGCTAGGATACGACGATTATTAAAAAAATAAAAAAATTATATATATATATTAAAAATTAAAAATCCTAGAATAAAAAACCATGTCTATATTACATCAACCATAATATCCATTACAAACAAAAAGTAAACATAACAAAATGCAACACACCAAATCCATCTTAAACAAGTAAAAAAATAAATCAAACATCCATATTGGTCTCATCACCAACACTGCTTTCATCAATAAATAAGACTGACTCCAAACGTGTCCAGAAACGTGTAAGTAAATATATAGTCCTTAGAATTTTATTATTTTTCAATTTTACCCTCGAAAATTTTATTTTATTTTTGCAATTGAGCCCAAAGGAGTCCGAAAACGTGTCTCATCCGTGTCCTAGCCGTATCTGACTGGTCAAACTTTTAGAAAAGTCAATGACACGTTTTTGCCTTGTCTGACACGCGCATTTGCGTGTAGTGTCCGTGTCCAACACTTCAAAAAAAAAAATATTTTTTTGGAGTGCCCGTGCTACTTTCGGTAAGAATCATTCTGCATCAGCATCAAAAAAACAATGAAAAACAATGAAGCTTTACTAAACTCTAAGTTAATGTAAATTTTAGCATGAATTGTGTAATGAAGTAAAATGCACAGACATGCAAGTACAAAGTGATTTAAACTCATTTGCAGAAAAAATATATTATATGCAGAAAGAAGATAAATAAGCTAGACTGAAATGAGGTAGTGTGAGATTGATTTTAGGAGACATTAATAGAAACTAAGGCTATGCTTGCATGGATGGAAAGTCAAGAAGAGGAGAGAGAAAGGATCACAAAATTGCATACTGAGATCCATCATTCATATACATGTTTTGTTTCACCTTCTCTTCTCCTCATATCCTCCATCCAAGGAAGCTAACCCTAAGCCTATATGTTTTGGAGGGAAGAGACTCATTTTGAGACCCTTTTCCCTTCTTGCTCATCCCAAAATGCTGCGGAAGGAGAGATCGTGGCTTTTTGTATACATGTTTTGCACCATTCCAGCAACCACTCAAAGTTGGGTTGACGAGGGCAGATGGAAGGATACCAAATTTTGAGAATACCTTCATAACCTGCCTCTGGATAAAATTTTACATCTTATATGCATCTTCTCTCTTCCTCCTCTACATCTTCTCCAGCATCAAATGGCCATTTGATTTCACCACCAACTGTTTCAAGGAATGATGCTTGTTACTCAGTTTCCATTCTAGCCCAACACCATCACCATGTGCCTTGAATGGTGATGCTACAAGATCATGGCACTCCTTTGTGACCGCCTCCTTGCCACCCCAAACTCACCATTTCCACCATGGGAATCCTCACCCACTACTTTCCTGATCTCAATTTCCCTTCCTCTCAACTTTGACATCTCCACCCACATCACTATTGAGCTCGGCGCCAAAAACCCCAACCACCCCCACCACACAGCTCCACTGTGGCACCATGCTCAGACTCAGATTTGCTGTGGCAGTATGCATAAATAGGCATGGTGGGAGAGGAGCAGCAATGTCGGGAATTTGAGAGGGGATCACTTGAACATGAGATAACTTAGCTTCTCCTTACATACTACTCAAGTACACAACATTTTTGGGCTTTCCATCCCTTTCCATTCTCTCCCTCTCCTTTCCTTCTCTTCCATTCAAATACATAGCCTAAAATTCTGGATACTGGAAACTCCAGTAAGGGTGTTACTTTTATTTACCTATTTCAGGGCTAAAATTTACAGTTATATGAAATAAATACAATGAGAAAACAAACTTGAACTCGTTGTAGTTACTCATTATACCCCAAATCAAATTATTCAAAGAATACTGTTCAAGCTTAAAAAAGCTTCGAATGATTTTGGGTTTAAATAATGTAGTAGTATAATTAAAGAACCTATTAAAAGTGTAAGAAAAAAAAGTATCAGTATTCAGTAGATAAATGTCCATTAATAAGATGCACTATCCACATCATTGTCAGAAGTAACCTATGTGCTTCCATAGATGGTTATCAAGTCACATTTTGGTTATACAAACAACACATATGGGCCAAATTTCCCACAACATCGAGTTGAATCAAACAACTTTTCGCTAGAATTACAAAATCTTAATTGAGCTTAGATTGATTAATATGGAATTACTAGACCATGCTTTACATTGTATTGGTTGCATAGGTTGATTACTTCTTGTGTTATATAATAATTATTATATTTTTAAGGAACTAAAAATTGGAAAGGTTTGTTAGGAATCAACAAAGTATAAACAAATATTATCAAAGATTCACCAAGGATTGCCAAGTCAGATTACTGGTAGAGCATTGACTTGCTGAAGTGTCACTTGAACATCAATGGAGTTCAAATTCGGTTCGATTCATATGATATTAAAAATTCTTTCTAATGACTGGGCAAGGATAGCATGCACAAATTTCGAAATTGAAAGGAACAGCATATATAACTTTACTAATTTAAGGGGGCTACTTCAATTTGACCTTAAAGTAATATTTTTTTTATGAACTTCATACATCTTAGCATTCTTCATAAGGATTAGTTAATAATTCAATTCAACGCATGTGATTTTTAAAATTTAACACTTGGTAATAAATTAAGTTGCATGTCATATTCATTGAATCTATCATTTATTATGTTCATAGTCAAAATTTAGATTCAAGTTATGAGATATCATGTTATCCAGACAACAATGAAAGAGAATTGATTCTATCCTTTAATGAATTTAACAAGTGTACTTACAAAAAAAAGGAAGGAATAAAAGAAAATGAGTTTACTTCATTTGCATGACATGTACTGAAATGAAAGGCCAAACAACTCACCGAAGCTTCATTCTGAAGATTAAGCTTCTTTACAAGGTACTTGTGAATGAATAACACAGGCATGCTACCATCTCTATAAGCAAACAATACACTGGATATCAACAACATCAAACAGAGACAAAAAAATGCTGAAAGAAAAACAGCAATGTATGTACATATTGATGCAAATTTATTTCCAATAAACCTAGAGGAAGAACCTACTAAAACTGCAAAAACAATATATATTACTTGTTGACGTATGCTTCTGAGAAATCAAATGAGGCAAAGTGAGAGAAAAAAGGTTTTTTTTTAACCAACTACCAACCAATGATATATACAGCACAAATTACTCCACAGGTTAATTCGCTTCTTTTAGCAATCTTTGCAATAATAGAAACATAGATGATCCAACTATCACAATATATTGCTTTCAATTCATAATCATTAAGTTTATATATTGAAATTTGCTTTACTAATTGCAGTGAGAAACATTATAATCATTGTCATACTTAACTATTAAGATACCATGTGTGAGTGAGAGAGGAACTAATCAGTCATCCTTATACAGTTTGTCTTTGTTTTCAGTATTTGGTTTGTTACGATTTGAGCTTACCACTCATGCCTATTATGAATGTTCTTGCTATTTATTATAGTCGAGATAATGGTCCTTGCCACACCACAAGGCACATAATGCATGGCCAAATTTGAAGTAATCAGCTTGCTATTTTGATGTGACATGGGATATAGTTATTAATTATTCTAGACCATGTCTTCGCAACAATGTATAAGACAACTAATTCCACAAAATTGACTATTTAAATCATTCCATTTCCATACCATATCTATCTGATTTCAATAAATATACAATTTTGCTATGCTGATTGTTGTATTTATGCTAAAATGACTTTGCATTAGGTAACACAGCCCTAACGGACGAAAATGCCCAACCCCTGTCTTAAGACTACCAATCTTTTATCCGAGTTTCAGTCATGATATGAAAAAGAGTCCAAAAGAAAACTCAAAACAAGCCAAATTCAAAAAAAATAAAAGTATCATGCAAACGTATTCAACAAATCTATGCATTTTGATTTTTTTTTGAAAAATAAACTCAAATCCTAATCATTTGATCAGATATGGTTCTAAATTAATCTAAACACGAGGAAAACTTAAATACAAAATGATACTAAATAAAAGGAAAATTTTCAGACTTGATATGAGAAAAAAGAAACAGGGTTTCTAAACAAGGGTTCTGGTTTGCTTGACTTTTTCAAGTCATGTTTTTCCTTGAGTCCAACCCAACCTTGATCCATGCTCACCTCTACTTTCCAAGCCATTGCATTTTTCTTTCACTAAAAAATCTAAGAGAGGCGCATCTATGAAATGATTAAAATACCCATGATTGAATAAAGAATTTATTGATTATATATGCATGATACACATAATATTAAAACTCACTTGACTCTCAGATAGTTTGAAGAAATCTGTGGAAATTGTGGATCACCTATCCTGTAACAATTCACACCAGATGAAGCTACTCAGAAACATAAACACTTGTGAGGTAGCATAATCAATATAGATTCCACATGATACGTACTGTAACTGTTCAACAGAAGGAACCAAGGAGAACCATATAGGATTAATCTTCCTAACAGATTGAGAATTTTGAGCATCATAGGATGATCGAGCTGATGCAGTAAGATCCTTGCTTCTCGTGACTTTTTGCAACCTGCTTTCTTTCAGTGTTACTGGTTGCATTAGAATGCTATCAGTCTCTTCAAGAATTTTAGACTTATGCTGATGCACTTTATGCCTTTCATTGCTAATATTTGTTTCACCATCACAGCCATTAAAATTATCATCCTTAACAACGGGTCTCTGAGGAACAGAGCTAAAAGCTTTTGTCCTGTTTGCAGCTTCCACCAGACAATTTAAAGGGTTCCAGATATCGACTTTATCCTGAAATGACAGACCACCATTCTGTTTACCCTCATAAAACATGTGGTTGGATGGCTCAACATTTGAATGAGTCTGGAGAACATGCAGAGATGATTGTACGAATAAAGGTCAGCAATGTATTTGCTGCTAAACAAACAAGTTGGTTAACTAGGAAACTAAAATTCACTTCCATTACCTGTTTTCTCTTTAGAGAAACCTTCCTCATTTTCTCAATTGTGTTAGACTTTTCCACATAATTATCAACAATGTTGTCATCCTTTTCGGATGATTCATTGATGGATGGCTTCAGACCACGTGCATTGACTGGTCTTTTAGTAACTGCTTTTGTTCGCCTTCCTGTTGAACTCGTCTGTGTTGCTATGTGAGAAGTGTTGACAACCAATGAAGAAAGGGATTTTTCTTTACGTTTAATTGGTATCATTGGGGTAGATGTTTCATCAAGAGTTTCAATTTTGCTTCGTTTAGGAGGAAAAATCTTTGTCTTGATATCTTGTAAATTGTGGTCCGGTCTGTAAAATGACTAACATTAAAGGCATACTTTAAAAAATATGTATTTTTGTAAAGTACTTCCCATGGCTCAATGAATATAACTGGACACAGACAGTTGATCTTGGGGTTTCAAAACAAATTAGAACTAAAATTTCCATTCTGTAACAAACATTTACACTTTGACAAGCATGACACATGATACATCACAAGATGCAATGGCTAAACTAGGCAATTTAGAATAAAATTTAGCAAGAATTCTTGAACAAGATACCTCATGTAATCAGAAGAAGGCAGACATGTGGGCTAACCTCGGAGCAATCTCAATCTGTTAAAATGGTTTTTATAACCTAATATATTTTGGATACTTATGTTTCAATATATCCTAAACATTATCTTCAATATTAAATATTAAACAGATTATTTCATTTAAAATATTCTATAAACTCATATTTTTCATTTATTATATTTATATAATTTTATTTTTTGTCTTTGTCCTAGTGTTGCTTAAGATGGATCCATCTAAGCAAGTGGTTTTAATATCCTTGTATATTGTTGCATATTTTTATTTATTTTACTTATTTCAATATCTATTATTAAGATAAAAATATTTATGAGATCATGATGATGTTATCATGCATCATTGACATAAGTGATCAGGCTAGTTCAACAATCTGAATGAAAAAACAAATAACCAAAAGGGTCAAATTTTAATTTCAAAAAATAAGATGAAGAATGGAGTCTTTTGATTTACAAAATTAACTTCCTCTTATAAATTGTAAATCATTTTCCCGAACTTTAAGGTATTATTATTATTATTTTCAGCTTCTATAATGTTTTTTTAAAACAAAATCTTCTCAATTTACCATTTCAGCTGAAAACATTTTCCTGAAGTAGTTTCTATGAAACAATAGAAGTAAAAAAGTAAATATATTGGCTTATTGACAGGATGCCAAATACCTTCATCTTTTAGACTTCCATAACATAGGGTACGACTCATATGCTTGAAGAATATCTTTACAAACCTATTGAGTAAATGGCAGAAAAAAAAAAATCCAACCTTCAGACAAACCATGAGGTGCTACAGCTTCCAAACCAAAATTAGTCATTACTCACAAGCAAATGCAAGCCCATCTATATGATGGAGCATTAAGGAAAATGTTAACTGAAAATAGGAGTCCAATTGTTTCCTGAATAACATTATCTTTTGAATGCAAGGAACATCATTAGGATAGTCAAATGTGCATAAGTGAGTTCCATAAGGCAGCATCTCTGTTCGCATTTCATGGACAATTTGTAAGACAAAAGTTACATCATTTTTTTTTTTTTTGTCTCAACTCATAGAACTAATTCATTAACTTTCAAGCTTCACCACTGAACCAAAATAGTTCAACCCAAGAGCTCACCAGACTAATCTTATAAACTGCCTCAATTAGCTCACAAGTTACCATGTACAAATAAACTAGCATCATCAACTCTCACCAAATGAGACTTGATTTCCCTACCAAGGCCTAAACCAACTCATAGCCCTGATATCATCTCTTACCAGCATGTGAATTGTGAGGTGCAATGGTGGCTCCACCATCACACAAGCAACCCTTTCCAATATGTTACCACCATGCTTATGCTCCAAATTAATAATAGATGGTTCATGTAAGTTTATAAACCACTCCATTATGCTACAAGTCATCATATAGAACTAAAGTAGGATGAGAACTGGAATAGGATATCACATTGTGGACAATCTATAAGCATAAAAACAATTTTAAATTTAAAAAAACTAAGATTCACCTACAAACAGATGCTTGAGAAGGGATCATCATTCCTCGTATTCAATTCAGGGAAGTTTGTTTTATTAATTGTAACTCTAAATATATGGTTTTGTAATTCCATTTGTAAGAAATTTTGATCTAATATATGATCTCCTACATTATAATTCATACATCACAAATATCTATCATATAATTGAGCAAATAGCATTACCACCATCTTAGTTTAGTTAATAGATTTTCTCAGTAGGAAGTGAAATAACTTTTATGAATCCAAAGGACAAAAAGATTACATTTTAATGGTCCATCACAGAGTTGATTTTCAAGTGAATGGCGATGCTATTCAGTTTCATGTCCAGAGAAAGTCTTGGAGGACAGGGTCGTGTAATGCCTAATAAATGTGCTCAAAGAACTTAACTAACTGTCTCTTTTTCCAAAACAATGTGTGAACAATCAACTTATTTTAGAAATTACAAAAAGAAAAACTAGTAAATTTTTAGACCACTTTAATATGAGAAAAGATGTTGAAATTGTAATGATGTCATAGATTTAAATCACTGTAGTAATAATGCATGTGTCATTAAATATCTTATGTACTGATTTCCTTCAACTTAAAGCAATGGTTAGACCAAAGCATACAGATCCTATTAATGAAATCCATTCTAGACCACAGTAGATATTTATTAGAAAATTAGAAATTAAATGAGGTAAAATCATTAAACTGATGCCCTAGAATATAACCAAAAAAACATTAATAGTCAAGCTGAAAACTATAAAGGACAGAATACTGTTGAGAATCCTGTTCTTGATAGGAAAGTTAAACATTCTATATTCCCAATTCGAATTACTCCCTTTTCTTTTTGTATTCACATGTGGATTACTTTTGTAATTAGCAGATTCATGTGCAGGAATGAAACTACTCTCCTTCTTATCCTAATTTGAGTCATTGTATTTCTTTTCCTTTCGCCTTTTAAGATTCATGGCAAGAATTAATTTTGAACTGCATAGAGAGAGAGAGAGAGAGAGAGAGAGAGAGATTTTGAATTAAAACAATTTTAACATATGTAAGAAATACTGGGGAAGGGAAAAGAAACTAACTTTACAATGAAAAGAAATTAACCTGAGTTTCTCCATTGGAATAACTCCCAAACAAATATTGCATACAGGGCATTGATATGTCTCCTCATCATTGAGTTTCTCAGTTATGCATTTCCTACAAACTGATCGAAACAAAACATCAAGAAGCTGTATATCTCATATGAAAAATACAAAATGATTGAGTAGTCCTCGATCTAAATCGTTTGCATAGCCTCAATAATTTTAAATTACACAGAAATTTCAAAGAAAGAAATATCAAAAATATGCAAATAAACATCTTAGCAAGTGTTGTGTTATACTTTATGAACAAAAGAGTCAAATGAAATTCATGTGCAAAGAGTGAAAGCTGAGCAAGACTAACATCATCCACAAGTATAATCGAAGATTTCAGATTTCAATTTTCCTTACCGGCACTTCCTCTAAGATTAGAATCTAAGGGATTTACTAAAGATGTAGGCACTGTGAATAAAATTCTCAAATCTTCACGTAGATATAGAAGCATGGTATAACATTGTATCAAATTGGTAACAATTGAAGGTTATGCAAAAATTCAAATTTGGTTCCAGTTCATCAATGTATGCACGGATTCTGCAATCTAAAATGATTCTATACTTAATTTATTTGTTTCGACAGCAACAAAGAACGGAATTAGTGAAGAAAAATCTTACATCGTAGAAACATGGGCAGAAAGAACAGCACGTAATTGAAAGCATTGCATGCCATCGCAAACCCTTACGCTAAGGATTTGAACGTCGTAAGAAAGCTATACTTTTTCGGTCTTTTGCTTCGCTACACATATCATAAGAATACCAAGAGAAAGAAAGAACTAAACCGAGAGAACAACTAGATTTTTTTCCCCCACAAAAGCGCACATCATGAAAAATAAAAGAGGAAATTTACGCAAGCAGAGGGAACCCTACAATCAATCACGCCACAAAATTTTTGAAAGCGAAATCGTGGTACGAGGAAAGCGAAGAGCGAGAGCCTTCGACCGAAAGGGAAACGGTAGGTGGAGGGAAGAGGGAACTCACACGTGTGAAGGCATTCGGGGATGGTGGTGGCGTCCCGGAGCAGCTTGTGGCAGAGAGGGCAGGTCATGCAAGCGACCATGACCTCCCTCCTCACTTTCACAACCATCGACGGCCCCCTCGCCGCCGCGCCTACGTCCGCCATGGGTCACGCCCCAAGTGCCAGCTCACGCAGGGCACTACAGGGAATCCAGCGCATGCAATCTCTCAGATCCGCTGGTCGAGCTCACAGTTGGCAAGACCTTCCATTTTATCGACGAATCACGTAGCGGCGGGCGGTCAGGCGGCGGGGAACACGAAAGACGAGATTTTGACGGCAGCTGAGGACGAAGAACGAATCCCAAGCGCGGATTGAGAGAAAGGGAGGAGGAGTCGTAGGAAGGATCCCGAAGGGCGGAGAGATCGCTGGGCGACGACGACGACGACGACCAGACGCAAAGCGAGAAGGGGACGAGGAGTTTAGCTCCAGAAGAGAGCAAACAATATATGTTAATGTATTAATAGAACAATAATAAATAATCAAGAAGAGGAGGGTAAAAAATAAAACAGACAAAAGGAAACGAGTCCGTTAAAATTAAGTAAAATCTTCACTTTGCCCTCTCTCATATCTACTGTTCATTTGAATGGCGAGTTAAGTAAAAGTTTCGGTTAACGTTGATTTTTCCCCCCAATTTTATCGTTTTATTTCCGCATCCATATTCTTAATATATATTAACTAATCCGGTATGATTTTGGAGTCCAGATAAATGATGACGTAGAGGCCGACAGAGTGCCACGTGACACATAGATGAAAGCCAGCCTGGTGCCACATGGCAAAATACCTAGTGATATGGCTCGTCTCGTCAAGTGGGTAAGACCTCCCCCGTTAGCTTAGATCTGCTCACGGAGCCAATCAAGCAGCGTGGGACAAAACGACCGGACGGACGGAAGTCCGAGTATGCCTGTTCAGCCGGCATATATCTATTCACTTGCCCTGTGCGGCCAGACCAACATCTCAGCTCAGCGCTTTCGCAGTCCAAATGGTCCAAGTGGATCCCCATCCGTATGAACGAACGCGCCCAGTCGGCCAATCATTTACCAGCTTTGCTCAGCCGACCAGGGTTGTTCAAACCTTTAGAGTTCAAACCTTCAGAGTTTAGAACTTCATAGAACAGACCTCCAACTGTCCTCTATAGTAGATCGGCCTCGGAGCTCCGCTCGGCCGTCCAGAGGTATGGGCTCTGACCACTTGCTCGGTACGTCACGCCTGATCGTGAGGAGATGGATAGACTGCCATGCACAGAATGTAGGCAAATCTCTAGCACGTGTCCCAGAGCGACGTACCTGATGTGGCCAGGCGCCCTAGCCCACGTGCGCCACATGTGGCAGTCCGTCATTGGCCGAAACACGTCACCACACGTGTCCAGATGACGAAGAACCAACTATAAATAGGGGTCCTCGGTACTCGTGACAGCAGGTGAAGCAAGATACACATACACCTTTTTCCCAAAATAGCGTATTCCTGC
>JBBPFP011112197.1:0-24450 GCA_037974795.1 Kaempferia galanga | reverse complement strand
AAACCATTTAAAGGGGAACTAATACCACGTTATGATTAGAGGTCTCAATTGGACAATAGTTTCCTCGCCGAGACTTTTTGCCTACTTAGTTTGGATGGGTCTCGAGATAGGACGGACCACAAGTTGAGTAAATTGTACAACTTTGATTTGTATTTTTATAAAAAGTTATTTCTGTGATTCAAATTTTGACTTGCATGACGACGATTTTACTGCTAAGTGCATGAGGCTCTCCTTGCAAACTTTACATTAAAAAAAAAACCTTAAATATTAATATATTAAAATAAATATTCCAACTAGATTTTTTTTATTTTAAAATTAATTCATTGAAGTTCAGGAATTCTATTGTATCTATTTAAAAAATCAACACTGTTATAAATAAATAAAAATTTATTAATCAAAATAAAGTATACATTTTACCAGATTTAATCAATAATATTACATCGAACGATGATAATGATAGGAATGAAGGCTCATGACCCAATTAGAGCCCAAGAGCCCACCATACTTTTTCTGCCCAAAAACCACTATATATTTAATAAATTTATGAATTTTTTCCTCTATATTGTCTTATTTTATTAATAATTGATGCTAATTTTTAGTTGATTTAATTTTTAATTATTTGTAAGATAATAATTGGTTTTCAAGAAGAAATTTATAGCATTGCATTATATTCCTTTCCGTCAAACAATTTTCAAAAAATAAAAATCATTGCACCTTAAAGTAAATAAATTAAAGATAAATTGTGAATAAATGAATGAAAAATAATTTTTTAAAAGATATATTTAATGAAACCCATATAGAGATTAATAAATTAACATGTTAATTTATTTAAATCTTAAATCTATAAGATTATGTAAAAAAAAGGTGTTCTATATTTTTATAATTTAAAATATCTATTATTTATTATATTTATTAAATTATTACTTTAACTAAACTATGAAGATAAAGATGTCAACAATAAAGATTTTGACTTTTCAAATACATTATTTAATAAATAAACTTAAAAGCACAGTCAAATTTGAAACTTTCAAATCTACAAGATATTTAAGCAATTAACTAAAAAACACTAAAATAAAAAATGGATTAAGATTAAATTATATGCACTTGCAATTGATCTTTGCTTATTTTAGTCCATCATGATTAATTTAAATAAATTTAGAATTATCAAAATATTAATGAAACATTTTATTTCGGTCCTAATCATTGCTCTAGGTTTTTTTGTAGACACATGAAAATATTGAAAGTCCGAGGAGTGAAATGCAATAAACAGTCGCATGGAGTTGGAAACGAGTGAAGGCAACCGTAAAGAGCGAGACAGGTCTTCTTCTCTCCCTTTCTCGTCGATCTCAATTTGAGCCAAAGAGGTAGATGTCGATCGAGAGGGCAATCTGTGCGGAGGATCCCTCGATCGGGTGAGCAAGCAGGCGTAAAAAGGTTTTTTTTTTCTCCCTCGCTCCCCTCGCTCCGCCTCGGCGATCGTGTTTTTGTTGCCTTCGGATTTGGTAAAGGTCCAAATTTTGATCATTCTTGCTCTTTGACTTTCGTCCTCAGCTGCGTCGCAGCGTCGGATTGACCTAGCGGGACCGCTACCAGATCGTTTCCAGTCGGCTTCTGGCGAATTTGGGGGCGGGGCGTGGAAAAAAATCGCCGCTGGATTTCGAGGTCGATTTGTGCTGTTTGATCGGGGAGAAAACGAGCTCGGAGTGGTGGTATGTTCTTCGTTGATTTCTTTTTGATTTGCTCCAGATAGTGGATCCTTCCTCGCGTGATTTCTCCTTCTGATTGTGGATGCCCCCCGCAACTTGCTCTAGGTTTTGGAATCTCATGATCATGGTGGTCGACTAGAAATCTATCACGTACTTCACTAGGTGTCTAAAAGATAAGGCACAAGGAAGAACAATGAGCTCACACAAGCATTGGTTATGAGTTTTTCCCTTTCCCTCTGAAGCACATCCTTAATATCTCACACTCTTGTTATTCTCCATATTGAAGATCTTGCCTTCAAGCATGTTTAAGCAGATACTAAGCCGGCTCCCGAGGAAGTCTTCGAAATCACTGGACAGTAGTTCTGTTGGTGGACCAATTCCTCCATCCTCTTCTAGCAGCTCAAGGAGTGGAGATTTGCAAGCCAGTAGGTTTACAAGTCTTGACGGTCAAGTCCCTCCCGGATCAGGTTCTGGGCTAAATCATCTAAACAGACATTCACTACCGGTTAATTCGAGATTAGATGGAAATTATGCCATGGCCAACTATGAAGCTCTGCCGAGTTTCAAGGATGTTACAGCTTTGGAGAGGCAGAGTTTGTTCGTGAGGAAGTTGGAGTTGTGTTGTGTCGTGTTTGACTTTACTGACCCGACGAAGAACTTGAAAGAGAAAGAAATAAAGCGGCAGACATTATTGGAGCTTGTTGATTATGTGACTTCAGGAAGCGGAAAGCTACCGGAGAATGCAATTCAAGAGGCAACCAAGATGGTGTCGATCAACTTGTTCAGAAATCTAGCTCTTCCACCTCGGGAGCACATGGTTTTAGAAAAAATCGATGCTGAAGAAGAAGAACCTGCAATGGATCCAGCATGGCCTCATTTGCAGGTTGTCTATGAGTTCTTTCTTCGGTTTGTTGCATCTCCAGACACTGATGCTAAGGTAGCAAAGAGGTATATAGATCATTCCTTTGTTCTTAAGCTCCTTGACCTCTTTGATTCTGAAGATCCTAGAGAGAGGGACTATTTAAAGACGATACTTCACCGTGTTTATGGCAAATTTATGGTGCATCGGCCCTACATCAGAAAAGCTATAAACAACATATTTTATCGATTTATCTTTGAGACCGAGAAGCACAATGGGATCGCTGAACTATTGGAGATTTTAGGGAGTATCATCAGTGGGTTTGCCTTGCCATTAAAAGAAGAGCATAAGCTGTTCCTGGTACGCTCACTAATCCCACTTCACAAGCCAAGGTGTGTCGCGATGTATCATCAGCAGTTATCGTATTGCATAACACAATTTATCGAGAAGGATTGCAAACTTGCTGATACTGTTATAAGAGGCTTATTGAAATATTGGCCAATTACAAACAGCACAAAAGAAGTTATGTTCTTGGGTGAGTTAGAAGAGGTCCTAGAAGCAACTCAGCCTGCAGATTTCCAGCGATTTATGGTTCCACTCTTCCAAAAGATTGCTCGATGCTTGAATAGTTCTCACTTTCAGGTAGCAATCCTCTCAGCTCAGATATAAATTTCTCATTTCAGATCATATCATGTATATTTTGTGCTTCAGAAAATATTTTCCTGACACAACTTTTATTTCTATACCTCCTTCTCCAAGAGCAATTATCTGATAGTACACATGCCAATTACATGGTAGATTCTTTTTTTTTTCCCCTTCTAGAAAATTTTCTAGGTTGTTATCACGACCATATCCCGTGTGTGAGTTCATCTATATTCTACAACTTCATAGATACAGATTGAGCATGCCACATCTAAATCAGCCATTTTTTAGGCGAAAGAATACAACTCTCAGTTGAATGATCTATTGTTGAAATTACTTGGTGAATACTGGGTCATTCCTGTGCCTGAGTATTGTATCTGATTAGGTTGGTTGTTCTTGTCTTCTTTATATCGATAGTCCTGCCGTCATTAGATTGTGATGCGACATGGAGTTCTGAAATTACTGTCTAATGTCATCAGCTTTTGTGTGCCTGAGTCTGTTTAAGTGAGAAGGGTCCTCCAGTTAAGGTACCCATGGCTCATAGGCAAATAATATCATAAACATGACTGTGTAACATATAACAAGGGCAATCGTGAAATATGACACCTGGGTCGTAAATAAGTTGAACCGAGCCAAGTAGAATTCAACCTTATTCAAGCTTGTCCATAAAAACAGAGAGAGAGAGAGAGAGAGAATCCTATCAAACTTGAGCCGAGCTCATGTTGAGCTAGCGTACAGAAGCTTCATTATCTCTTCCAGTACATCTACCATAAAAGGAATAAGCTTAAGATATCGGCATAAGGTTGGCAATTGGGCTTATCCAGATGTGTAAAGGAATACTTAATTTTTATGTTCTAGTCAAAGTGTATGATGTAAATAAGGTCGTAATGCTTTCTTATTTGTATGGCATTTCGATTTGCCATCATCTACCTGTAAAATATAAATCTGGGAGCAAGTAAGCTAATTTTATTCTCAATAAGATTATAGTATTTTTCCTCTAGATTTCACAATCTTGAATTTATTCTTATGCATGCTATTTAGAAGAAAACTATCGTGCGAATTCCTCCCTGGTTCTTTTCCTCAGCATTTCCAAAGATGATGCACCAGTATATTTGGTCATTCGATATTTGTGATAACTCCTTGTTTGTTATCTCTGTTTAACTCACTGATCTAGATATTAAATTGTAGTCATGCTTTTGCTAGATTGATTTCTGAATGTCAATGTTTGTAGAATCTTTCAACGTAATTGAAGAAAGTTCATCGACGGCCATTTGTTTTTCTGATTTCGATGGAAAGTTTCTGACTTAATCTTTTGCTGTCTTTAGGTGGCAGAAAGGGCATTGTTTCTTTGGAATAATGAGCACATCGAGAACTTGATCAAACAAAATATCAAGGTAATATTACCTATCATCTTTCCTGCTCTGGAGAGAAACTCAAAGGGCCACTGGAACCAAGCTGTTCAGAGTCTCACCCTCAACGTGCGCAAACTATTATCCGATCACGATCCCGATCTGTTCGCAGAATGCTCGAAGAAGTTCGAGGAAGATGAAGCAAAACACATGGAAATCGTTTCAAAACGCGAAGCTACATGGAAGCGCCTTGAAGAAGTTGCTGCTTCGCATACTACAAACTAGGGAGCGGCAGCAAAACATACTTGATCTGACACGGTTGCGGCGCTCGGTATGGATGCTGCTTCTACAGATAGTTTGGCATTCAGAAAAGTGCAGGGCTAGACTCTGCATAATAAAAGGTGCTTAAGAAATAAAAACAAGTTGCAGCATTGTTCGACTTGGAGGATTTAAGGGTGGATTTTATCTCATCACTTGCTGTTTTGTGAATTGTTCATGGATCGTTTTGTATTCTTTTTTTATCGGAGCAGTTTTTATTTCTTGTAAATGGACCCTAGTAAAGGTCTCGACTGATGGTGTGGTTAAGGTCGGTCTTAGTGTTGCCAAATGAGAAGATACTCTGTTTCTATTTTATAAATTATAAAGGTTAAGATATAACATTCTGTACAATGCAGAGTATTGTTCACTAACGCAAACCTCAAATTGAAGCTTAACTTTGTTAGATTGAATAAGTTTGTAGATTAACCGAGTGGTACAATGTATAAGCAGTAAAGTACAAGCTCCTTTCAGTGATACCAATAAAAAACCGGAGAGTATGAGACAAGGGACCTTATTTGAAACAAGGTAACCTCACTAACGAATCTTATCACAATAAGGAATTTCTCCTTCAGGAAGTTCCCAATTGTCCACCTCCACCACTTGTTCGCTCTCCAACGGTTCATTCTCGTTATCGCGCTTTTGAACTTTAGGTATATAACGCCTAAAATAGTTAGGAAAGAATAATAAGAACTGGTATGTATCATGTATATAAAGAAGTATCAGTTAAATTGAAGTGAGCAATTTGAACAATAACATCAGTAATATGTATCATTGCCTTGGTACACACAACAAAATCAATAGTTAAAAAATATAAGTTGATTAACCAAAAACAGTTATGAAATACAAATATCATTCTTGTGCCTCTTATAGAGAGGTGGTTACCGACCAAACGAGTGCCCAAGGCAGGGCGTGAGTCAATCTCGGGGCTTTGTTTTATAACCTAAGTTGGTAAACACAAGTATCATCCATCAGTAATATGTATCAGTGGTATGATACACACAAGTACCAAAATCAATAGTTCAAAATATAAGTTGATTAACCAAAAGCTAACAGAAGTAGTAGCCAAGGAAAAACAGATATGAAATATGCCTCTTATAGAAACAGAAAAACACACTACACCAATGGCAGTATAGAGAAACTAAACTACCAATTCACAAATCCTGAATAGACCTTGACTCGCTAAAGGGACATTGTTTACAAGCTCCAAGGGGTCGGTGGAGTAGAAGGCATTGGTTCTATCAGACAAGAACAAGAACGGGATTGCCAACGGTACCAATATGAGACAGTTACCAACCAAACGAGTGCCCAGCTTAGTTTTAATTCAACCACTAGTATAAGGGAAGGAATCAAACAATACTAGGGATAGCAATTAGTTGTCTCCCTAGGGGAATGCAAGGGGGATACTGATCCAATTAATTGCCTTCTTTTCACAGCAAACAGTGAGTTCAAGCAGTCAGTGCAAGCAATGAGAAAGACCTTGTTAGCAGTGAGTCCTACAATCTTTGCATTCAATAGAAAGAGATAGTACATGGTGATTTGACAGATTACTCACCCAAAGCAAGCACTGATATGAGATATATTATAGCAACAAGTTGTACATGATTTCCTTTTCCTTTGATTGAAAAAGATAGAACAAATTATGGCAAACCACAGAATTGATTCCTGAACATGATCATGCTCACACATGTAGTTCCAATATATTCAAATAAAAGGCCATTTTTCGATACTGGAAGGACGGCAGAAAATTAAAGTAGTTTCTTGAATCTGAAATCAGCAGAAGCACTGGAAAACCTAAAGAAATGAAAGTTCAAGACGTACCATCTCCGATTCTTGCGGGCCGCGTCCCGGAGCTTGCGCTTCTTCTTCTCCACAGTGTTCTCGAACCACCTCCGCCTCTTGCACTCCTGGAGCACCCCCGCCTTCATCACCTCCCTCTTGAACCTCCGCAACAGTGACTCCTCCGGCTCATCGTCGGGGATCACCAACTGCGCGTTGTAGTTCCCGCCCTTGGCGTAGAGAACGTTCGCCCAGGCCAGAGCGGGGAAGCATATTCCGACGATTCCGGCCTCTACCGCCGACGAGGGCTGAACGAGGGCGGCGCTGCTGATGGGGCGCGGAAGAAAGCCGGCATCTGATTGGATCGAACGCAAAGGAAGGGGAGAAGAAAGGAGAGGAGGATGAGGAGAAGGGTTTTTCTTGGTGGAAAGTGGAAGCGGCGGCAGGGAAGAGAGGAGGCCGCGGAGAGCGAGCGACGCCATGGCCGATGTCTTCTAGGTTGGAACCTTCTTGTTTGTTCTTACAAAGGA
Organism: Kaempferia galanga; assembly: GCA_037974795.1. NCBI lineage: Eukaryota > Viridiplantae > Streptophyta > Magnoliopsida > Zingiberales > Zingiberaceae > Kaempferia > Kaempferia galanga. The sequence goes on along the minus strand of JBBPFP011112197.1, from coordinate 17,270 downwards.
AATTTAAACTCGTCCTCATATTTTACCTATTTTTCAAAGTGCTCTTCCAAAGTTTCAAAATAGTTAAAACGCCCTCGAAAGTTCCAAATTGTAATCATTTTACCATCGCACTTTATGCAATGAAATGAGGTGAAAGATGACATAAACGCAATGAAAATAAATGGAAAAAATGAAATATATTGATAATAAAAACATAGAGTAATTTAATCTAAGATTTAGATTCATAAATAACAATGTTAATTACCAATGTTGAAACAATAAAAATTAAAATGTTGATGATTTTAAAAACCTAAGACTTATCTACCCAATAAATCTTAAAATACCAACCACCGTGATTATATTCCCCTCGACATCCGCTCACGGACAAAAAAAAAAGACATTTTTTTTTAAAAAATTCGAACCTAGGTTAGACCTTTCAATAGGATTCATTTATAACTGGGAAAAAAATTGAATGAAATATAATGATTAATTTACAACCACCGGAACACAAACAAATAGTCATCCTGCTTGGTTGCATCGCAATGCAAAAACTAGGGCACATTAGATGGATGCTATACAATTGTTACCTACTTCTAAAAATTAATGAAATGATAGCATTGTTTTTGGTCTTCAAACAAATTCTGCTATACAGCTCAAGCAATTAGTTTCTTTTTCCCTTTTCCGCAACCTTCTCCAGGGCATACAACCAAAACTATTGAGAAGGGAGAAATGTTAAATGAGACGTCAATACATCCCCTTAAATATAGGACTGGTTCGACATATACTTGCTCCGTGTTCATCATAGTCCTCTTTTGTGTTACAGGACTGAAAAGAAATTCAGAAGTAACTCAGACTTGGCCATAGCATCTTTAAAATCCAACAAATTAACCAAGCAAGAAAAACTATAGCATACCAGTAATAAATACTAGTGGAGGATTTAGTAACCTCAACTAGTAAAATATATCATGACAAATTGGCAAACTACCAAATTTAGTAGTAAATTTCAAAGCAAAAGTCATACCAAATTTCTAATGTATAAACAATGCAAGATTTAGTCAAGTGTGGTCAAGTACTTGAGCCATCAGGGTACATCAAGTCATGTAATTTGTTTTCTATTTGTAAGATAAAGAATTCTTTTTGCGTTCTATGGAGGATGAAGGATGTCCATCTAGATCCCTCCCTTAATGCAACTTTTGCTTTTTCCTTATATTCTTTACTTCTTCTTTGGCTGGGTTTAGTTGGGCGGAAAGATAGCAGAGAGAGGGAGGGGCAAACCTCACAAAATTGCACATGATCATGTATGATTCATTGTGCCCCTTTCTCTTTCCCTCTTCCTCCACTTTCTATCTTTTCATCCAAGCAAACTCAGCCTTGATCTGTAAGAATATTTTACCGGGTTAGTTCTTTCTCTAAAGTTGACGCAAATCAAGCAATTGATGGCATCTAGTCGAACAACCCTATAGTTTATAACATTGTGAGTTCACTAGTTAATCTAATGGACGTAGGCTACAGATGACGATAAGAGGATACTTGATGGAGTGGTTGGGTGACGGGACAAAAGCGGATGGTGTAAGACCACCTGAAACCACGCAAGGCTCGTCAGTGGAAATAGATCAATAAGATCCAGAATTTAGCATCTTGTCTGTTCCTATTGTTCATTTCATGGCCATGAATTGGAGTACGACAGCGTTAAAACAAACAAAAAAATTAGTAGAAAATTAATGAATCAAGAAAGGGAAAGATTATTGACCTCATAGAATTCAGGTAGAGATGCGACTACAGAACCTCCAAACCAAACTGCAGATCTTTGGATAGGGTGGCTTACAACGTTAACCTCCACAGGCTGAGACTGAAAACAGAAGAAGCGTGGTCACATTTGTCCAATAAAATATAAAATGTCGACAAGACGAAGCTTACTTTTACATCCGCACCCAGGCGCGCATTGGACGTTGCAATTCGATCATCAACTATTTTCTTTAAATCCTTCTGCAATCTTTTTTGGAAACCTTTAAACATAGTTGATCCCCCAGATAAAACTACATTCTAAAAAATTCCCAAGCACAAAAATTAGTAATCCTTTTGTTATCTATTAAATGATGTTAACAAAACACAATTTAGGTTTATACCTTATATAAACCCCTTCTGGTGTCAATCGGTGCTGACTGAACACACTTGTCAATTACATCAGATAATGGAGTATCATAATCACTAATATAAATTTCAGGATGAAAGAAAACCTGCATAAACAATTAGATGTTTCATACAGAAGGCTGCAGTGGAATGCGTTAAGAAGTTAATCTGAAAATGAGCATAAAATAGTGTTATTTTCATAAAGTGTATGAACTTACATCCAATAAAATAGTCCACCAGTTGAAAATGTGGATTTATAAGCAACAGGGGTAGATATCTAATTGGTTTGTTTGTTTAGGGACAAAAACAAATCTTAAGTGACATTTTAATACTTAAGCAAGGTACAGTGAGAAAAGGCATGAGCACTTGGAATCAATGTTTTGAAAACCACCCTGACCACTGCAATGTTAGATATAAATTTCCTTCTCACAAACTATTAAAAAAAAAATCACTGTTGAATGCAAAATCCAATCCAGGTCAAGGAACTAATCAAAACATCTAAACCCTAAAACACATGTCTGCAGGTGAGAACAAGAGTGGTCAAATTTGTCTCATATGAGAAACTCTTAAACCTCATGAAGCCTGCTAGTTGGGGCCAACCATCAATAATCTTTCCTCGTATAAAGTACCAATTGGAAGGTATTAAACTCTCATCATCTTCTTTTTTTAAGATTTTAAATTAATCCTATCTATGTCAAGATCTCTAATCAAACACAAAGCAAATTTAAAAAACAAACTCAAAAGAAATATACACATTTTGAGTATCAAAGATAGGTTTCTATCTTGAATGACAACCAACCTCTGGTCCAAGAAAGCGCTCATAGCCAATGTCAAATGAAAACGGCACACCAGTCTTTGGTTTAACGCCAACCCATTGCTTGATGTACTTGTCAGGCTTCTTGTCATGTTTATTGTACTCCTGAAATCATCCCAAAGAAAAACATTATTACGAGCATGTATATGTTCCATGTTCGTGTATGAACAAAAGAATATTAATAATCCAATCCCAGAAAATTGCCAAGAGATGTGTGAGTAGCACATAGACCATATGGCAACAAGTAACACAACTACTTGAAATCCTAAATGATATCTATAACTCAAAGGCATGAGGATAAACTAAATGTTTATGGAGTATCTAACACAAAGACAAGCACTGATACAACTAAACTTCCAGTACATATCAATCAAATCAAAAATCTTCCCAGCATTTAGAAATATTAATATGCATTGAATGTATAGCTATTTCTAACTGTTAATGTAAAAAAAGAAATAATATTCAAGCTAGTTGTACATAATATTTGATTACTTTCATCATGTTGAATATTAACAGATAAAAACATCTGTAAAAGGCAATTTTAAAAGGCAACTTTTCTGCATTTGCATGCATAGTCAATCAGGATATTTATCAGAGATATAAACCCCATATGGAGTTTATCTACATAGGAGAGGTAACCTCACAAATACTAAGATAACCACGACTCACTTGGAAGATGAAAGAAAGATAAATTTGCTAAATAGCTATCCATATATTTGGATTTTGTATCTCACAGGGACCCTAAATTATAGACAAGTGTCAACTCAAATAACCATCCTCCCTTTACTTGAGAAATTGATAGCTGAATCCCCAGCAAAACCAAGTTTGGTAACCTGTCTCCTGCAAAGGAAAACCATAATGGCAGCCCCTATCAGGGTTCAGCAAGCCTTATCTTCTATATGAGCATTAAGTACCATTCTTCAAGCAATATCCTTTCTCAGATTCAAGCAGGATGAGCTAGAGTTATCTTCTATAAATTCCCTTGAATAGAACAACAAGCTATTGTGCATCAGTTCAATTATTCAAGCGCAAGACTTCTATAATCCATGAAATCAATAAGAATGACTGCCAACGCTTTTCTAACAAAAACAAATTGGGTGAACATACAGTCATAGGCACTTCCTATGTTGTTGTTGCTATAATTGATGGTTAACTAAAGCTAAGCCTGTTAATTGATCTAAATGAGGGCTCTATTCCAACTTCAATAGTTGGAAACCTGACTAACTCATGTATCAGTAAAATGCAAGTGACACGTTGTTGAATAGAATAATATGGGTTGATCATCATTCTTTCAGTCTAAGTCAGTAAGTCTAAATTTAAGAGTCAATCAAATCGATCTTAAGTTTCATCCCTTTAGGATAGTAATCCTGACAAAAGGGAAGCACAGCAACTCAATACAAAATACATATTTCCATAATTTGAAATGTAAGGGTTACCTTGATTATATCTGATGAAGTGTAACAGTACATTTCCTTCACCTTCCTAGCTATTCCAAGAGAATCTTCAGGTGGAAAAAGCTCTCCTCTTTCCTGCACAAAGTTAGTGGTAGCTAATTGTGAATACTGAATACATCATATCTATGCAGCACTTTCTTTTTATCTAGGAAAAAAGAAACAAAGCTAGCTCATTGTGCTTCATTAAGAAAATTGGAATTAAACATGGTTAGAAATACTAGATACATTCGACAAGCAAGAATTAATGCCCTATCACTATCCAGGGAAGTTCAATGATTGAACATCACAATAAAATCATCTGGACTAACTATTTATATCAAACTTCATAATCAAAATTGACTGAATTGTTCTTTTCTGAAGTTGCTTCAATGAAGTTGCATTAACACACAGCAATTCATCTTAAGAAAAGAGCAAAATAAATAATGAGCATGTTAGCCGTACAAGAACAAAAACAAAAGATGGCACAAGATGATCACGTTGTAACACTATCAACGGTTTCACAGAAGTATTATAAAAGCCAAAAAAAAAGCTGCATTTAGCAAAAACACTGAGCTATTTTTCATTATTACTGAAGTCTAGCAGAAGATGAAGGTTTTCAACAATCTGATAATGAGTGTAAAAATTTGAAGTTCCTAATTATTTACTAAAACCTTTGTCTTAGAATATAAAGATAATACAAATCATAGAAAGACAAACTCCTGTCAATCAAGGACTATCAGTACAGGTGAAGATTCAATGAATTCCTTATGATGCATTAAATTATAAAAATTACCAAGATAAATGCAGATCAAGTAACAAACTGATATCTGTAAAACATAATTTGAGTGCTCTATTATCTTTACAGCTGTTTCACTTTATTTCTTTCATTAAGATTCAACCATTGAGTGGAAAAATAATCAATATATAATGGCATCAAATAAGATTCAATTTAGTTCATAGGCCCTATCATATTTGGTAATAACAAGTATATATTCACAAGCAAGAATAACTATGGTGCTACTGGACAAAAATAAAAATAGAATATTTTTTTAAAAAAATAGCTGATGGCCTGATGCAGCTTCGACTAATACAACCGAGTATTGTGTTAATTAACATGGGATATTTGTAACTGAAAAAAAAAAATAACACATCAAATTAGAAATATTTATTCAGTAAAAGAAAATAAATGATACGTAATACGAAGAATTGTAAGCAGTAGTTTGGCCAAAGAAATATTAATTACAATGATAGTATAAAAGAGAATAATTAGTCTTGCATTCTCTGGATTGCAACATCAACAATAAAACAGATTTCTGATTAGAATGTCATTTTCCGTAGTCACATTTACCAATGAGGAGATGACATGGTGGCCTTTAAGGGGCACTAAATTTGCATGAGGTACTTACAAAACAATCAGTAGTAGGAATTTCAGACATAAAATAACTTTGAGAAAAAATGTTCAAGAATAGCAAACAATCCATAGAAATCAATGTCCTAATCTTAACACAGAAATGATGGAAAAGGAGATGGAGATGGCACATGGTATCATGTTGAGATTCTAAAACCATTAGGAACCAGAATAGGAAACTGGTAATTCCAACAAATAGTGAGATCATTCATTAACATCTGCATCATACTGCAACTCTCAGTAACATTTGTGTGTAATAATGCCTCAAAGGATTTATATATGCATCCAGTAACAATATAGACATTATGATCCAAAAACATAGAGAAGAATTTCACCAGTAGAAGTTGTAAAACAAATTGAGTCACATCATTGCCAGAAATTGGGAAAGATTTGATGCTACTCCCTATTATATAGCCATCTACAACAGGTACAACATGGGTAGCTCCATCTCCAATGTCAACGACGACTCCTGTCATTTGAGGCTGACAAAATAAACCAATCAACCTTAAAAAGAAAGTATACAAAGAGTATGTAACTCATGTTATGAGATAATTATCTGTCACAATGAATAAGCTGCTTATACAGAAATAAATTGGTGAAGGATCTATCAGATAATAATACAAACTATTAGAAAAAAAATGTAACCTGCCAGGAAACTTAAATGGAATATTAGATAATGTCAATAAATATCCATTTCACATGCATTTGATAGATAAACGGTTGAACAATGTTTCCACTCTTTCCTTCAAAACACCAAATCATAGATATAAATTACACACAAAAAACTATTAATTCCCCTTATTAAACATTTAGACTAAAATACTTAAAGATGCATAATTCTCAACATTGTACTTCAGAACTATGGTCAAAGAAAGAGCGATTATCATCATCATCATCATTGGGCCATGTTTCTCCTAACTATTTGTGATTGGCTACACAAAGTTTATCCATCCATTGGGCAGTATCTAAAGCAATAACATTACTTGTATTCAAATTAATTAAATTTGAATTTATCGTATTAATTATTGGCCACACTCTACCCTTACACCTTTCTTTCTAAAAGGCTCAACTCTACTCGATATATAGGTTATTAGTCTCTGAACACGGTCAAATCATCTCAATCTATTTTCTCATTTTATCATCTACCTGAGCTACCTACTTTCTCATCTCTACTACATAAACTTTTTGACTATGTTGTTTTTAACAGCCTACCACTCCAATCCATTAAGCATATCAGATCATACCAAGCCATAAAATTTTTCTTTTAGCCTAAGAGGAAGAGAAGCTATCTGATTGGATTTTAATGTTAAGTTTCATTCATAACCTAGCTTAGTAGCTTGTAAAAAAAATTGAAGGTTAATGTCAGAGATCATGCAAATTCACTTACTTTGTCAGTTGAGCACCCCGCAGATAATGCAAGGATGGGTTGAACTGCTACATAAAGTCCAGGGACATTGAATGTTTCAAACATGATTTCTCCCATATACTCGCGATCTTCTGGAGAACAAATTGGGCTCTCTGTCAAGAGAAAATAGTGATCCTCAGGATCACAATTTAAGTAATTGTAGATGCACTGCTGCCAAAATTTTTCCATGGTGTCCCAGTTTGCAACCTGCAAAGATTTTAGTTTATTAACATAGTCTAAACCATGGGACGTTCTAAATCACAAATTAGCATGATGCACATGAAAGTGATGTCAGCTATGCTGTACGATCTAATGTCAATAATGCAGAAAATTCATGGGGGTAATCTACTGGTGGCTAGTGCTTAATTGTGGGCATTTGATCAGCAAAAAATATGGCAGGTCTTCTACCTATATGAACAGAATGTCGATATTTGTTGATTAAATTCATCAGAAGAAAGCCTGGGAAGTAGGTTATATAACCATGAAATACACACCTGACTACGTTGTATAGGATAGCTGAGATTGTAAACTCCATTTGAGGGCAGTGATAGAGCCTCATCTCCAATGAAATAGTCAAGATCAGCCATTATACCAGTGTTATACTGTGCTAAATAATTTCCTATGTTGCCACCATCTGACTGGTTCAAGAAAGATTCATTGACAGCTACAACAGTAGGAAGTGAAAAGGATGGCTCAACATTGCCAGCATAACCCACTTTAGTATACCTGTAGCAACAGAATTCATTTAGTCAAGATAAAGGCTTGAAGTGAACTCTATGAATGCATCATGCATATAAATAACATAAGGATGTTGCATTTTAGTTTAATATCAAGATTGATGATGAATGCATATTTAATGTATGCAAATGTAACTAACCATTCCCAAAAGTTTTGATACTTGGATTCTTTATTAGTCCCCTCCATATCCATGTCGAAAACTGATAGTCCGAGTGGATACCCCACATTCAGGCCATTCTATATTGATAACAAAAAATTTTTGGACGTAGCCATGTCAAACAGTTGGATCCATACCAATGTTAGATACTCTCTTCGTGGGTATGAGCGACCTCATTCAAAACATTCTTCACACATACCCAATTCAGAATTCAAAGCCATTGATACATTAAATGTTTGATTCTATAACAACTAAAGCAATTCACAATTGCTCATCTCTTGTTTTACATTGAAAAATATATGTTCCCACCTAAATAATCATTTAGTTCCTAAAGTAAAATAGTTGATAGAAGCAACATCGCTATTCAACAATAGCTTGGAGCCTAGCATATTTGCTCCATATATTTAGCGAAAGGTATCATTAAATTGGAAGCTTAGTTATACCCTTTACTTCTAACCATCATGCTCTAAATATTGAAGAACTAGTTCCACTCGTTGGACCCCATGTTTCTGTACAAATTCATAGCAAATTGTATAGAGGAACATGGGAGAAGAAAAATTCGATACATTTTTATTAGAGAATTTAAAGCTCCAAAAGAGCAAAGGCTTTATTATGTCGCATGCTAAAACAGAAATCGCTCGAGGATTAATCATTCCTAGAGTGGATTTACGAGAGCTTTTAATATTGGATCGAAGCCCATAGGAAATCACATGACAGGGACCAGCCACAAGTTACCTCCAAGAAGGCAATAAACGCAACAGTAAAGGAGGACTACCCCTGGATACGGTTCCTAACAGCAAATGTTTCAAAATACAATGTCAACGTTCCGATCGACTACTTGTCCCGCCACAGTTAATGCAGGCGGTAGCAATCGAACACCAGCAAACAATCAAATAAGCCTTTCAGATCCTAGATAAGGAATTCACAGATCAAGAAGGCGAGGGATCGAACCCGGTCCCGTTGTCGATGACGACGGCGGGTCTCAAAGCTGCGTCCATTCGAGGGGGATTTCGATGTGGAACCGCCTCCGAAATCCGAGACCAAATCGGGGCGTCCGCTCATGATCGCCGGCGACCGGCGGCGCGCCAGGCGAAGATGCGACCGTCGGAGAGGCGGCACCGAAGCTAGGGCTACCAAATCCCACTTCTCTTCTTCCTCCGATCTGTCGATCGATCCCTCTCCTCCTCCTTGACTGCGTCGCCGATCGAGTGGGAACGGGGATTGGGGAAGCTAGGGCGACACGGAATGGACTTGGTCTTCCCTTTCGCGTTACCTCAAATCTGCGGCGGCAATGCTATTGACGATTAGCAGTTCTCATGCGCCAATAGCGACCTGCCATTCGCGCACCATCCCTTATTTAAACAACTAGCGGGAAATAAAGCTACATCACAGTTCTTTCGAGTATTATTCCATTAATATAATTTGTTGGTAAAAAAAAATAAAAATGATGCCTCTTATATTTATTATCATCTATTAAAAAAAGATTTTATATTTTAAAATATCCTTGATCTTTGTTATTTAATATCCAAAGTATTTAAAATTATCAAGTAATTATAATCAAAACTATTTTCATATTAATTACGAATACTCAAGCATTAATTAAAACTAATCCAATTTAATTAAAATAAATTCAATTTGGAAAAATCAAAGGAATTAAATTGATCAAATATTATTAACTATTAAGCAATTTGAATCGAGAGTATTCCTGTGTAAAATAGTTTTAATAAAACAATTAAGCCAAATTAATTAAGATAATTTTAATGGAACAAGTTCATCAAAGCTGCTCATATACCTAAAACAATTCATAAAGAAGTATATTTTCAAAATTAGAAATGTCCTTTTCATTATTTATTTTTCAAAATGTAAAAAGATCCCTCCAAACTTCGAACTCTATTATTATTATTATTATTATTATCTGAAATACTATTAGTTTGCTTGTTTATTTAATTATAATTTTATATCAATTAAATTTTATTTATCGTTTTTTATGCAAAACCAATCTCTTCCCTTTTTATTATATTATTATTTATCAAAAAATTTCAAGCATCGTCTACATTTATTAACATAATTTTATGTTTTTTTATATCAAAAATTTATCAACAAGAACAGCTACTCGTGCAAAAGCAATCCGTTGGGCTACATAATCCAAATCCAAACAACAAGCTCAATATTGAAACAACAATATACGAATTCAAATATAACTGATGAACACCTCCCAACTTGCCTGCAGCTCATCCCTCCTTGTACAATATACTCTACCAGACTGTATGCACATACATGATTCATAAAAACAAATTGAAAATTCTAAAACAACACCGAACACTTGCTACTAGTACATGTAACATTTATTCGTCGAACATATTAATCAAATTTTAACAAGAAAAAGAATATCTAGAATAAAGAATGCATAGCATCCGACTTTCGGCACTTATATACAACTTCAAGAATTCTGTAATTTCAGAGAGTGGAGTTTGGATCACTGCTGATAGATCAGTAGAGCTTTATCCTGGTACTGATGTCTCTTCGGCAAATCGGGCATGTCGCAAGACTAGGTCCACATTCTGAACACGTCTGCGAGATGAAAACAAGAAACAGAGTTTAGAACCTAGCAGGGGAAGGAGAGTTGGGTGATTTAGTGGATAGGAACGGTTGAAATATTCACCAGGTGTCCGCAGCCGAAGGCCATATCTCTCGGATTCGTGAGGCAGATAGGGCAGACCTGTAAAACACGGGGAACGATCATGGTAAGCAGTGGTTGAGACAACAGACAACTGAAACCGGTGCTTAACACAGATGCCCTTTCGAGTTTCAAACAATATTTCATCAGCACTGTAGCTTTGCTTATAAAGAAATTTCAAAAAAAAAAAAAAAGACAGGCTAAAGGATGTGTCATGCATTTGCCACTTCACTATTTCATTAAGTGACAAAACAATGTTGATGGTAAAATTGACAAGAATATAAAAACCCCCGGGAAGCTTGTTGATGATTTTAGAATTCTAGAGTTCATAAAGGGCAAGATTGGTAAAAGGAGTATCTTCCTTTTCCAATAGAAGCAGTAAAAAGCAGGACACAGTTAAAAACAAAATTCTAGATGTCAAAGGACCAGAATGAACTGGCCTCTAGTTCCTAGTTGGACTGGTTGAAGTCTCCAGTCACATAGCAAATGAAGTTTGACATTACAAAGAGGGGAATGTCGACAATTTTAGAATTCTAGGAAGCGTTTTGAAAAAAAAAAATAGAGAAACTAGGGGCAAAGGATTTCTTTTTTCCAATTCAATTGGTCAAAAATTCTATTCAACTGAAAAAATAATACTAAATGTGAGACCCAATAGAACTGGCCTCCATTTCCTAGTTCAAGCAGTCGTACTAGCTAACCCAATTAAGAAAAAGCAAAACAAAGTAAATGAATTTAACATTTCAAAGAATTTCATAATGTAATGAACAAGAGAAAGTAATCCGAAAGCAAAAGAAACTAGGCCTTCATTCTTCGGACAGTACCTGGGATTCTAATGATGAACTGGGTGGTGCAGGAGGTGCACTCGATGTTGTTTCATATTCAGGGTAAAGTGGCGCACTCCTCTGGAAGCTTGTTGATTTGTAACTGTTACTTGGAACAGGTGCTGCATTCTGACCTCCAATAGGTGGAGGAAGAGGGACCTTCTGTGGAGATTGTCCGGATTGACGACTGTTTTCCAAAATGAACCAAAGGATAAGAAACTACTATAAAACTTGAATGCCAAAGGAAAATGGAAAAAAAAAAAAATTGTTAAACTTTGAACCAGCAATTGTGCATCCATACCCCAAAATCCCCAGTTCTAGGGTTGCCTTGTACTGGGAAGGAATTTCCATCAATGCAGCAAGAGCAAATGCTGCTTCTTTTCTGGGTTGGGGTATGTTCCTAGACATTATCTCCGTAAAATTGACAAACTGTAGGATAATACGAGTTAATGGAATCTGGAGCAACATACTATAACTGGTGGAATCTGAACTGAAAATCAAAATTATCACCTGAAAATTATCAAACGCACGGGCAGGGATATTATCATCAAATTCTTTCATCATGTCCCAAGGGCCATCTCCAACTCCAACCAAAATTATGGACAGTGGAAACCCACTAAAACAAAAGTAGACATTCGATCAGTTGCCAAAATTTTTTTTGTAGAGAGCAGCAACTGCCAGTCCAATGAATATTCCACTCACCTTGCTTTAACTATGGCATCAACAGTGTTTTGTTCTTGAGAACTTAAATGACCAGAATGAGTGTCTACACTTCTTGTAACCTGTATAATGAGATACTCTCAGGACAAATTCACAACTTTTAAATAAATGCATAAATTGAGAGGTCAGTTTGCTTATAGATGGTATTCCTCATATTTCTTTGTGGTACTTGCATAATATTCCAATTGATAGTTTCCCATGCAAAATCCCGGTTATAAAAGTGAAACCACCATGTTCTCCATAAGGAAATTGTTTATTACTTTCTCTATGGTTAAAACTAATTATTAACTACATTTAAAAAAGTCTGCGGGGGCCACAGCCTTGGATGCACCTAATGTCAGGAAGCTGATATGTGTTATGTATCAATATCTAATGGAAGGCCTATTTGTGCAAAAGAATAGGACAGGTTTATTTAAAGGAGACGTAGAATTGGAAATGTAAAAACAGTAATGTCAATCAGCTTTCAAAAGCTGTCTTTTTGCTTCTTCTTTCCTTCATTAACTTTCAACATTGTAAACAAACAAATATTCATAGAATGAATGACCAAAACCAATCATCTTTAACCTTTTTCCTGCATCAGACTCTTTCTTTGTTTTAGCATTCTTTCAAGAATTATTAATTCCCTTAAAATATTACATCACATGATACCTTATCCCGTTGTTAATTGGTGCAATGCAGTCTGTTCTAAAAATGAGGGAAAAGTACCTGACCATCAGCAATTATCACCAAAACATGGTATTGACCACCACTTTGTTCTACAATGGTCATAGCCATTTCTATTAGTGGTGCAAAAGAGGTTGGACCTGCAGATAGTAAAGGACTCTATAGTAAATAAACAGTCATATTATTGATCACTACTTATTTTACTTACATAAAGGAATTAACATACCTGCCAGACGCAAATGGGGCACAAGCTCTCTATATCGCTGCAAAGCATCTTGAAACCCATTACATGGTCTTCCATCAGGGTAAAAACTAAAGACACCTTGATCATGCGTGGATGCTGCCAAAACAAATTATTTCACATACCATCATATTGCAAAGATTCTTTAAGCCTCTCTTCACTTTTTGTTTTATAAAGCTTACTATAGTCTCACTATATCTGTGGAGCTTGTTTAACTATATCACACTAGGGGGCCGTTAAGGTAACAGATTTACCTTTTTTTTTTTCTTTTGGGATTTAACTATATCAATAGAATCCATCTATTGTTACTTGGCCTTTTAGACAAGACAGATTTGAGGGAATTAGTTGCCTTACCCCGAAGGCAATGGCAGATGAAGGATAAGGTATTTTCCTTTTTTTGAACATATTCTTGGCATCCTACCTGTTTTCTCTTATCTTAAAAAAAATAAAAATAAAGTTTTTGTAATCTCATAACCCCATATATTAATCTCAAATTTTCTATGTTCAGGACTCTATTACACTAACTTCTATGTGTTTTAAATTGATTTAAGCCTTTTAACTGGTTAAAATAAATGTTGCAGAATGAAAACATACCATCTCCAAATCCAAAACATGGAATCAAGTTGTCTTCGTCAAATGCTGATAAGGTTCTCCCAATTATGGAAATAGCTTGTTCATAAGGATTTTGTGTATCACCAATATGATGCAAGCTTCGTCTGCCAAATGAAACTTTACCTGATCACCAAATTCAGTAGATATCAAAATCCACAGCTATACAAGTAATGAAGTTAGCTAGCAAAAAATGGATTACTGGGAATGTTCTCTAACCTGTCCACTCATTACTTTTTGTGAAATCAATGCCGACAATAAGATTGGAAGACTCGAGCCCAGCCCTTGAAAGAGCATCAGTGACCTGTACAAAGAAACTTAGATCTGATTAAAAAAACATGAAAGAAAATAACTAGTTAATTACTTAGCAACATTAGATCACAGTACAAATAATAGGTACTTCACATCTTAAATTCTATGGTGTTACTCCACTTCTTTTGGCAAAGACAGTTTTATGCAATGCTATATAACACAAGATATAGTGATTCTTTTGGCTGAAATTTCAAAGAAGAGGTAAAGTCTGTTTTCGTAAGATTAAGCTGAATGGACCATTTTTCACAGCGTGCTTCCAGATAGTTTGTTGCAATATATGTTTTACTGTATTTGAAAAAAGAGGCTGCTTGAGCAACATTCATTTGCTAAAAAATGGAAGCTTAACAAGTTCCATAAATTGTCTTTTTGAGCCAATAAGTAAAAGAATATCAAGCTTATCCCAACTCAAAATCCTTTTTTTTTTTTCAAATCAAGTATGTCATGAACCCACGATCAAGATCCTACCTAGGAACCATTAGGAACTTATAACATTGGATCATAGGAGTAGAGATAGGATTCATCAAACCTTACAATTAATAATTGAAAATAGATTGGATGTATTTCTGATTACAATATGTATTGACTTTAATTTTTACTATCTATAATAAAAAAATTTTACACGTGTTTCATTGAGACTTCAAATAAAGGAAGTGCAATTCCCCTCATTACAATAGCCTTTTAGTCTGATAAAATGTTGTTTATGGGAATCTTTTACACACAATATGATGGTTAAGTAGGTAAATATGCAAATTCATAAAGAAAAACAGATTAATTAGCTGCACAACTTAAGTCAAATGGTGAATCCAATAATATGTCTGAACGTGATTCTATTTATTACAATATACTCTGCTTGGAGAATCAGATCATGGGTTGAAGTGGTTTAGGGTTTCAACAGCCCTTAATTGCTTCTTTTCTATCGGCTAAACATTATTATTTCAACAGAACTGGGTTAGCCTCTGCTCCCCTGTAAGTGATTTAACTAGCCAATCTGGTCCATTTTTTACAAACACTGATGATAATAGAACAAAAATATTTTGAAGGTAGGCTATTTATTCTCTTGGCCTCACAATTGTTTAGGCAGTCGATATGCAAGATCATTTTGTGGTATCAGGGTAGTTCAATTCCCATCTTCAATATAACCGTGGATCAGGAACAGAAATCATGAGTTCACGTCTTTAATCACAAACTGCTTAATGTTACTTATAAACTAATGAACAATTTCTGCTCCAATAAAAGTCAAATTTCTTTTATGCATCATCAGCAAGTGCTGAGTTCACACCCAATATGGTTCTTCTCCGGAGAGGTGTTAATATTTTCCTTGACTTGTTCAAAATGTCAAGCAGCAAAGAAAGGCCAGCTACTCCTTATCAGAAGTCATTTACATTACGGTTGGAGTTGTATCCCTGCGATACAATAAAAGAACTGCTCCAGATGATGACACACCACACTCTTTTGAGAAGTGAATTGGGATTGGAATTGCATTCCTGAGACAATCGATGCACTCATTAACTGCACGTAAATAACTGTTCTCTGACATGCACACGTCACATCAAACTGACGGAGAACTAACCGCAATATTTACCCTGGAAAGGGCAGGTGAACTGGAAAATATATCAGGTGCCCAAACAAATCCAGGACCGTAGAGAATATTTTTCATTGGCATGATATGTCCAAGTTCCAATAAGATGGAGATAGCACTGGTATGTAGGCTAACATCTTTGTCCAGCCTTTATACAGACGACTCTCTCTCCAAGTTCCTAAATGCTCACCCTTTTCTGAGTTCTATTTTCTCCATCTAGTTTTTCATTCTCAAAAAAAAAAAAAAAAATAGTCTCCCCATCCTCTTATAAACAATTTAATGTAGCCCACTTGCGCTAAATAATGTGTTTCTTTAGACAAATAAAATTGCCTGGGGCACAACCTTGAACTTACACCAAATGATTAAAGCAAAACCTTTTAAAAAAACAACCTAACGAAGGGTATTAAATCAAAGCTTCTGTACACATCATACTTAAAGAAAAGGAAATAATTAGGAAATTGGAATACCAATCTAAATGAGAAATTTATATCCAAAAAAAACGGAATTCGGAGAATTTTATTGCTTCTATAACGTTTTTCTGTAACTTCGTTTTGATTGCTCATAAACAAAACTAGCATCTAAAGTCGATGGGATCACGAATTCCAGCCATTTCTTTGGGATTATCAACCCCAATCCTAGGGGCTTAATTTTTTAATCGCGCCAAACGAAGCAATTGATTCGAAGTACAAAATTTGGCCTCGAATACCACAGCTCTTTTATGACTCAAAAAAAAAAACACTAAACTAGTAAATACAGACAAAAATATAAAAAAAAGTTGCGAGTTTACTTGGTCCACGGTATGGTAGTCGTCGCTTATCCTCGAGTACCTCCTGTCGATCCTCCGCCCACCCTGCGGCTGATGGGTTTCGCTTTGAGAGGGAGAAGGAGCATAAGACGGAGGAGGAGCATAAGACGGAGGTGAAGGATAAGCGTAGGACGAAGGCGCAGCCGGAGGAGGGTAACTCTGGTAGCTAGGCGCCTCGCGAGGAGAATAACTACTACTGCCGTAACCCCAATCTCTCTCTCCCGAATCCCTAGAGCTTCCACCCCCCATAAATCAGTAAACGGAATCAGGAACACGATGCCAGATCCAGAAACAGAACCCGACGCGGCGAGGCTTAAAAACGGATCTGAGGCGGCGCTGCGGATGAGGAGACCAAATCGGCGACGCCGTTGAATCGAGGAAGCGTAAGCGCGGGCGAACAGGCTGTGACGTGCGCGAGAGAGAAAGATAGATCTGGAAATGGAAACTTGCCAAAATGAATGACGGCGAAGAGATGCAGACGCCAGAAGGTGATAAAGAGGATAATTAATGGAAGGATGGGAACGTGGGAGGGCAGAGGCATTGAGTAACCGACAGGTTAATGACGTGGCGTGTCCGCATCTCTTGTTATCGTGCGGTCATTTGGATTTTTTCCCCAGAATAATCAAAATAATAATTATATATGTGGATATATATATAAGAATTAAGATAATTTTTATATTTAAAATATTTATAATGATATTATTCGGCATAAAGTATAATTTATTATAATCATGTTGATCACGGGGACAGATATTTTTTGGTTATTGACGTTGACTAAG
>JBBPFP011112089.1:0-11988 GCA_037974795.1 Kaempferia galanga | reverse complement strand
TTCAACAAGGAATTGATAGAGAATTAGAATTCAATTCCACACAAATCCCTCAAAGTAAATCAAACCTCTTTATGTCTACTTGCAAATGGAATTCACTTATTAGGAAGTTAAAATGACCTCTTTAGCACTTCTCCATGTTCTCCAATGCATTTTCACGCAGCCCTTCCTTGTCACACAACCCTAGCCCTTCTCTCGCAGAACTCGCTCCCTGTTGCCCTCTCCTCCATTGCCACTGCCCATGCACTGCCGCCATCGACCACCGGAGCTCAGTTGGAGTTGTTAGAAAAATATTAAATTTTATTAAAAAAATAAAATAATTAAAATATAAAAATTCAATTCAAAATTTTCATAGATTCCAAATCAAGAAATTGAATTCAATTTTGCTCCAAATCAAGGAATTCGATTCAATGCCTGGTGGAATTCAATTCAGTATAGAATTCAATTCAATTCCAAACGGGTGGAAAAAACTATATAGGTATGAAAACGTGAAACAATGTTACCGTGCAAAAAATAAAACCAAAAGTGCTTTCGCAAAACCTAAACCGTAACCGGTGATAAAGATCAAATAAAGGAACAGGACAGGAGCAGATTCCCTAGATCGGCCAATCCGATCGGTTCACATTTTGAGCCAGGAGTTTGGTCCTCGATCGGAACGAGACATGCCAGACGTGCCAATGTCGGTCGTTGCGCCAAGCACCAAGCCTAGGCGGAGGCGGAGGGGAACAAGGAGGAAATCCTAGGAAAAGAGGAGAACTAGGAAAGGAGGAGGAGGGTCACGCACCTTGTGGAAGCCGCCATAATCTCTACGATGAAGTTGATTGCTGTAACTCTAACACGCCCGGTTGTCCCTTAGCTTAGCTGACGCACGAAGTTGGTGGGGGAAAACGGGATCAGGGCGGAGGAGTGAGCGCGAGAGTGAGCTGATCTGCACGGCGAAGGCCGCGAAAGGGAAGAAGGAGAAGAAGAGGCGGCCTTGCGTGACACCGCCATGCGACGAGACAACATCTAAACACGAATCGTAAAGCAAATTTGGAAATCCAGCGAACAGCATTATCTCATCCCTATCTAATTTGCACAAAAATTCATTTACTGACACACTTCGACACACCAAGTCTACCATTGTCTTGATTGGTACCACTTTCGCGGGTCCCAGAGAGCGACAAATCAAAAATGTAGTGACTATCTAATTACAGAGTTTTCGTTTTTGCCGATTATTATAGCGAAGCGGCTCGGTTCACTCGTCCCTCACGTTCCGGCGGCGGCGCCACCTCTCCTTCCGCCTCCACCTCCGCCTCCGCCTCCGCCTCTTCTGCGCCACTGAGGAAGATTTTGCCTACCGCTTGGCCTTCATCTACAAAATCAGTCCCCAGCCCGAGCCCTTCGGCATCTGCTATATCTACAAAATTGATCAGAAGAGGGGCGAAAAGAGGAATTCATTTTCTTTCCTCTCTTTTTAAGTAGACACTAGACAAAACAAGGAAACCTCTCCTCTCTCCTTTCCGCTCCTCCCTTCCTCAACACCTTCCTCCTCTCAATTAGACACAACACAAGTGAATTCACCGGATAATGAATAAAAACTGTTGGTCCTCTATTTTCCATTCACTACTCTTTTGGTTCTATTTTCCACCAAAGTGGAGAGTTTAATGACATGATTACTTCGAGAAAGATTGGGAGGAAGGTGGAAAGGGAATTGGATCGAAGCCATTCCTTTGTTTATTTTTGGGATCATTCCATTGCTTACACTTGCCACTCTGATTGATCCAGGTAATTTAACTATAGGATGTATAGATGCCTTTGAACATGTTCATGTCATCACATTCAATTTTCTCTCATTTTGTCATATGTTTAACTACTCCTAAATGTTCCTTTAAAATAGTTTTTTTTAATAAATCCATCTTAGAATCACATTAATTATTTGTGTTATTTCCATCCATGTGACATGCAAGTCATATCACACTCTTTTAGGATTTCTCATAATCCTACTGAGATATCAGTTGAAGGACATTAACAAATTATTTTGTTCAAGTTTTAATCAGTTTCTCAACTATGCTGATCTGCAGGTTAAGAAAACTAGTATTCAACCATTTCAATTGGTTTACACTGATGTGGCAATTTTCCTTATCACAAACAAATTATGAAGTGAAGTCATAATAATTTGAATGCAATTTGCTTGATGTACCATGTAAATAAGTAATGCATTTTAAAGAATATCTTTAATGTCAATGCTTTAATTTGTAAATAATTCAGATATTCCTATGGGTTTAGTGTTATGTAGAGCTCAATGGCTGAAGAATGTCCATGTGGGATGCACACCTTAATGTCGTTGTTGTTTATTTATTTTGTAAAACATTGTTAATTGTTCTTTCTTATCCATTTGTTGTAGGAGCAGTGGCCTGCAAAGTCATTGTTTCCCAGATTATTGAGGAAACAACATAAACCTAAGAGTTGAATTTTACCTATTCAGAATCAATGTTTAAGTAGGGTAATATTAAATGACAGGTGTTTCAAAACAGAAACATGTTCATATACATATTGCTTAAAAAATAGGGCATTTTGATTTAATTTGTCTTTGACAGAACTAAGGAGGTCCCTAGCTGGGTCATCAATTTATTTCCCAAAAGTCTGGGTCAGTTCTTTTTTTTTTTTTTTTTGGCAATTCCAAACCATGAGTTGGTTTGATTTGGTAAAGGTTCTGGTTTCATTTTTTCCAATCGAAGTGTTAGTTCGGGCTAGGTTTTATTAAGGTTTAATATCTCAAGTTGTGCTGAAGTTTTGGTCTCCGGCTAGAACGATATGGTTTCGATATTATGCCATGCTGATTCAAATTATAACAATATATATTTATGTAAAATATTTAACTGCCTAAAATTTATCTAAGATAATGGAACTTCTTGTTCAATTGTATCTATGTAGAAAATAGATGGGCAGTTATTTGAAACTTAGCAATGGACAACAAGGATTTCAAAAATAAATATTATGTTTCATTAGATATTGATCCTTACCCATAAGAGATCCAAACTGCCCTGAATTATAGGATTTTTGTTGCATTCTAGTGCATTTTGAGATGAAGATTTTCCGACCACTTATTTTGCTTTGGTTGGCTTCTGCTAAGTGCATCTGTCAAAACAAAAAAAAAAAAACCACCAAATTGTTCCACTTAAATTATACAAAAAAAGAGGTAGCATCATTGTCACCTTAAAATATTTCCCTAATTTCCAATTACATAGAATTATGTTTATGAAATGATTAAAGTACGAAGTAATCATCACAGATTTGGATCTCAGACTATGACTTCTTTGCAAACTATGTAAATTGTAAAAAACAGAAATAGCACAACCAAAATTAGCTTAAACCCTGTAATATAGTCAACTAAAAAATAAGATAAAATGTCTAGAAGAATGAAGGGAGATATGCCAGATGATTGGCTATCTTTCCTAGGAATAAAGACTTTAAAGTCAGAGCCATGTGAACATGCCATGTGTCAATTTCATAAATTAACTGCTAAAACAGTTTATTATGATCTAAACCTCAAATGTTAGGCTATTGTCACAAATAATCTACAACCACATATAACATTATGATTTCGTATATGACATTTTGATTGTAAAATCGAGCGATGTGAACATGTCACCTGCCAATCGTTTTGTGGGCTACGGATGCTTCACTAAAAACAGTTTACTTATTACAAATGTCAAATCTTATGCTATTTTAGCAATTAAACTACAATCCTGTGGTTCTTATTGTGAACTAGAGGTTTGTGGGCATGCCATGTGTACTGATTAATATTTTTTGAGCAGTCAATACAAAATTTTTACCACTTTATCCTTTTCCCAGTTTGTTCACTTCAAACTATTTACGGTCATGTCATATGTAACTATCACTCCTTTCTAATTTTTCTTTTGCCTTCTGTTAAAAATGGCATCTCCTATCGCATATCACTGTATTCCAACCCTTTTGGATGTGTAATTGCATGTTCACGTGCAAATCAAGCAATTGTCGTATGCAGGAATATTGCCTCTATCTCGCTACATTTTGCATCTGTTTCACTGAAGTATCTCAATTTCTTTGCTTTAATATTTTATCAGACATTTGGCTATATGCTTGATTGTGATGCATATGGCCCTGTTTACATGATAGGGATGCCATTAGAGGGGGAGGCAAAGAAGGGAAGGGAAGGGGAACAATAGGTGGAGGGGAGGGGAGGGATTGAAGCTGTCTATTTGTTAGGTAGGAGAGGGTTGAATAAAATGAAAATGACAAGACTATCCTTCTTACTATCCATTGGCATTGCGGGGTTATTTTAGTCTTTTTATACTTTCTCAGCTATCCATTTCTCTTTTGCTCCCACTCCATTTAGTGGTAGTAAACAAGGCCTAATTGTGGTTTCAAGTCTTTAACTGGTAAGCTTCTTCCAGGTTTCCTTCCTTGTTGTTTATTGATAATCCATCATCTTAGCAAAGCAGAGAAGTATTGAGCTAGAAGATATCATGTGGACATGTTTTAGAGTTTCGTTAGCTTACACCCTCAATTTGGGCCTACCGCTCATTTTATTTATTTATATAATGGCCTTCAGTACTGATAGCATTAGTAAGACAGTGAGACATGTCGATGATAAGACTCAAGAGTAATATCAACATGGTACTCTTCTCTTTATAATTTCGCTAGCATGAAAAAGAATTCGGTCATTGAATTGCCTTGTTCTGCTTTCTCTTGTGTCATATTCATAAGTAATAGACCTGGTACTTGGGCAAAACTTAGGAACTTAGTAATTCTAGTTTTCTACCGATTTGTCAAGCTATAGTTTGTGGCTTAGTAAAGGGAAAATCTCAGTATGTGATGACTTGTTCCAACCGTGTGCTTGAGATTAAAAAAAAAAAATGAAAGAATACGTAACTGGTCCTAGCTCGAGACAATAATTATTGGTAAAGAAGGTTTTTCTTTTTATCTATTCCATCTATCTCACGCTTGCAGCAGTTGCATGCTTGGTACTTAAAGAGATTATTGCACCTGTTCTTTGCTCAACCGGTGATACTTCCCTAAATAAAGCACTTGGTGGATACGCTCCTTATTGATGAATTTTTATAAAATCAAGTTTTATTTTTAATAACGGTGTGTGAGCTATCATTTATTGTGATTTTAGGATAAGACTCGTGACTCAATCCATGTATGCATTTATTCAAGTTTCTAAGGCTCCTACATGGATTGCCACATTTTCTTTTTAGTTTCAGATCCTTCAATTTATTTTTTCCCCTAAGAGTTCGCTCTATCTAATAAAGAAACTGAAAATATGCTACCTTTTTTTTTTTCCTATTTTGTGGCCTAGTTGCAGTAGTGCCTTGATTTTCCACTGATCAGCCTCTTCTACTCTGCTTTCCGAGTAGTCGTCCCTGGCAACCTTCACAGCATGCTCGAATGATGCAAGCAGTGGACTTGGCAGTGTTAACAGGTCTCGATTTGGCTGTGCTGTTATGTGAAGCTAGAGAACTATTCATTCTCCATGACTGTAAGAAAGGGATGGGATTAATGGCACACTGGGAAGTCCTTTCTGTAGTGGTGCTAGTTGAAATGGGTGGGATGGCAGGTCCACTTGCATTAGGCCATGGGAACACGGTGACATCAGATTGATGTGGGCTGGTGGGGCTTCAACCCTGTGGAATATTGAACCTTACTTGTTGGTGCCCTTTGCTCCTAACATTTCACATGCCCCTGTCTGCTGAACAGATCGAGACTCCCAAGTACATGTAATTTCCATATGATATCCGAGATGTTTTGTTTCCGTTGCATGGGAACTATGTGGGTCCAAAAGTTCTTTTTAACCTTCATGTTTTATGTTTTTACCACGACTTTAAAGTTCCATTATATTTATTGTTTTAAATTTGTAAGGTGCTTCGCAAATGAAATATTAGACTCTGATTGAATTGAAGCTATGGGGAAGCTATGCCATTTATTCATTCCAATTATACGATTCACAGTTCAATATTTGCTCAGTAATAATCTTTTCTTCTTTTTGAAAGTTAATGCAGGTCTATTTTATTTTTCTCTGCTGATACCTTTGGACAGTTCCGTCAAGATTCTTAAATTTGGAGGTGGGCAGTGGCCATGTCATGATAATTTCTTTGCCTTGGAGAAGGTGAATCACATATTCTGAATGCTTTCTAGTATTTACAATCGAAAAGGGTTTCAGATTTATCATTATGGCACACTGCTTTTTAACCTCGTTTGCAATATCCATTTATCTGTTTTATTTTCTTGAAACTCAACTTCAGGTATCAACTAGATTGCTTATGCGGCTGGATCAATCCTCGTCACGTATCAGATATCGATCGGCACGCAAAAGGTATGCTGATTTAGACGCCACGCAATTATTTAGATCGAATCGATATATATAAACATAATGATAATTCTTGCTTACTAGCTACTTTCAGATGTTCATAGAACGTGAACTTCAAGTTTTCCATAATTTTCAGATTAAATAATCTTCCCATGCTCGGGATGTCATGTAATCAGCATATGCATACATAGATGGTCTCGAGATGGCTAAGTCAAGGGTTTGTTTGTAGTGCGGGCGTCATTAATGCTGCCCACGTTCTTTCTTTTAATGTCGCTCGTACCCGATGGTAACTGCTGTCGGGCATTGACAGTGTGGGTTGCATGAACATTATCATCTCTTTATCTGCCACTCGTACTCACCATGACCTACATGTTTCTTCATTTCAGTGACTTTTGACAGCAACTAGCTTTTTCGTAAGCTAATCGACAAAAGTGTTTTTTTTTTCCCCTTATGAGTTAGGATTTCTCATCGAATTGGCCTGAATTCACTCGTAGGTCTACTCGTCCATGATTGTTACATTCACCTTCGTACTCTTCGTTTACTTTATTATTATTTATCAAGGTAGACTTCGATGTAACTAGTAGACTCTATAGCAGACTAGCATATTGAATGATTTGTTTTGATCATTCGGCACCACATGCATATTCAAAGGAGAAGACGGTACCAACCACTAGCTTAAGAATGGACCACTTGAATTTAAGATTCAAGGCATTAACAAGGCATTGCCTAGCTACTTGTTTGCTACCCATTTAAAACAAGCATTGTAGAAATCTCATGGCTTGTGTTGGTGCATATAAGCTGGAAAGAATCCAACCGTGAGAAAGTGACAGCGTCTGTTACTTGTTTTTTGAAAATTTGGTCTGCTCGTGATCGTGACAACTAGCTGGTCCTGTTACCATCTTACACTTGCAAAATTCCCCTCCTTGATAGTAGGACTTAGGTAAATTGTTGTACTTTTGCTAACTTTTATAGTGAGGGGCAAGACTAGCAACGGCAGTGCGGTTAGTAGAGTGAGGACCAACCCCTTCCAATGGTGTAGCTAGTTAGACAAATGGTGTTGGTATCTAAAGCAACAATCACTAGTGAGGACCATGCAAAAAAGAAAAAGGAGAACAAGCAAAAGCTAGCTAGCTAGCGAGCAAGTTGGGCATTCTTAGATTGTGAAAAAATTGTGTGACGGCTCAACTTGATTTAGAAGACTTGTGGTAGAATTATTTGTGAATGACATTTCTGTTGATCATGTGAGTTAAAAGTTGTTTAGGATTGTAGATCGAAAAGGAGGAAGTGGAGGGGGAGGAGGAAGTTACAAGATCACCATCCAATGTTCCTCATCATGCTTTGTTTGCATTAACCCCATCCAATTGTCACTTACTGGTGTCATCGTCCTTGCAACGCCGTCCACCGTTGCTCTGTATCCTCCACTTGCTGCCTTGCATTATAGTGCCGACTGACACTTGCATGCCTTTAAATGCTTGTCATTGACCTAAGCCCCTTGCGCCACATCTCAATTGGTTGGTATCTACTATATCTATAATATTGGCCTCCATTATATTCACCGCACATTGAGTGTCATCAACTACCAATGCAATATTCCTCTTTGATGGTCACCGGGCGTAGCCTTCTATCCCACCCCACTCACTTGGAGCTAGCAAAGTCGATTGGCTTTATAAAAAATCCAAGACAAATGCAATCCTCCTGTAAAAATTTGCACTATTATGAATATTGTGAAGTCATGCACTGTCCCGTATCTCGTCTTGCATGAATCTTCAAATTGCCATAGAAGACTGTTGTGGAAGCTTGTCGTCGTACAGTACCAATAAAATCTCGTGTTACTAGAGACGTCTCGATCATAGGAAGTATTGCCCCTAGCATTTGTCTTCGTATGTTCAACTTGTTGGATATATCAGTAGGTTTTATTTGTGCTGATTGGCATGAAATTCCATGATATTTAAAATTTTGACTATATATAAACATATATTAGAAATGGTACAAGGTAAATATGTTCACCGAGATAGCCAGGAAGAGGGAGCAATTGGGCCATAGTTCACAGTTTCCGGCCCCTCCCACCTTAACGCGAAGCTATGTAACACCAACACCAACAGTAGCACCAACACTCACTGCTGGTCCACTACTTTTTATACCCATCTCTCTCATCTCTCTCTCTTTCTCATTAAATTTGAACCGACCTCGTTCACGAGCATAAAGGAAAGCACAAGAATGAATGAGATGAAGAAACTCGGGAACAGGCGTGGGCAGCTGAAGGAGAATTCCAAAGGGATCGCATTGATCTCTCTCCCCTCTCCTTTTTTTCTTCCCTTCTTTAATTTAATATTTTATTAGTGTAGTTTAATCTGAGAGATCATGCGATTCCTTTGGAATTTCCCATCTGTTGCTGATTAATTCTTCATCCCAACTGTACATACATACATGTATATATCTTTCAGGTTACTTCTTCAAACGCTCTTCTTTTTTCATTTATTTTATACTTAAGATGTCTTTATGTGGATTAAATTGGAGTATGCTGACGATTATGTGTTACAGAATAATTTTTTTAAGAAAAATAATTGATTAACAGGTGATTATTAATTTGGATCTCTCTTAATAATTTGACTTAGAAAGGGGCATGTATTGCGAGGCTACTTCTTGCACTTTCCCTCCCTAATTTCTAGTTTGTCATTACATTTTCCTTCTACCTGATGATTCCTTTTTAGTTTAATTTCTGCTTTATGTGCCGTATAATTATCTTAGATATCATTTTGATTGCACGAGAATATTAATTAATGATGTCTTCTATTTTTTAAGTTTGGCCAGTAAGATGTAATTATTAATTGATAAATCTTTTAATTATTTTCCAATATTAGGGAATATTTTTCAGTCTTTCTCATATATTATTTGATTTTTGAAGAGATCAATGATGATAATTTTTAGTTACACACTACGCGAATGATTTCAAATTTTGTTTATATCGTTCACATAAAAAATAAGTTATTTAAAATTTTTCTCTCTTTATTTTTTTGGGTCTTCTGTAGTTAACCAGCCCTAAATCGTGTTATGAGACTTGGTTTTCAACTGCAATTGGAATAGATTGTGCGGATCTTTGTATTTAATAATTTTTTACTTCTCAAAACTTATTTTAGCAATTTGTCGTCAAGATTTTAGATATGGAAACTGGGAATGCTTAGTACGCAGATTTTAGATATGCAAATGCTGGAGAAAAGGATAGATATGATTCTTACCTTTTCAATTAAACCAGGATTGATAGACAGATGATTAACAGAGCAGTTGATGTTCTAACCTGATGATACTCGAGATTTCAACCATATTTTTAACATCGATCATATTAGACATTTCTAGAATCAAATCTAACATACAAGATAGAACTCCTACAAATTAAACTGTCTGTCTTTCACTACACATCTTCCAGTTTAAAGCAAACTGTCCGTCTTCGCCGGCAGACGGCGGAAGAAATTAAGCGGCGCAGAAGGCATACGGTTTCGAAACCTTGGGTGCCTCATGATACAGAAGCCAAGCAGAACAATCAAGACTCGCAACGGAGTGGTGTAAAGCAGAATTGCCGACACCATGCAGAACACCAAAAAGATCGCCGTGGCCCGTGGATCCCTCCAGCTAAGCAACGCCTGCAGCCTCTCCCCCTGAGTCGCCAAATCTCCGACCACAGTCTGTATCCTTCCGGCCACACTCCGCAACCGATCATACCTCATCCGCACGACCTCCTCGCTCCGGCTGGTGGGGAACGTATCGAACTCCTCGTCGAGCTCATCAGGATGCACGGCCTCCGCGTGCGAAAGCTTTATGTCCATGTGAGGAGGATAGCGCGGGCGGAACCGGTAGTTCCAGAGTCCTATCAGGAACATGTAGAGAAACACGGTCGGAAGAATCAGCTCCGGGAAGCACACCAGCACGATGAACAGGATGTGCACCAGTACGGTGGTGATCGGGCTCTTCCACACGCAGACATTCGCGAACCATTTGCTCGCCGCAATCAAGCCCGAGAAAACCGACATGAGCCTGAAAAAATTCGCTTTGCTCCGGCGCATACTCCACGTGTGGGAGTGGACATCGGACATGTACTCCACCACTTCCTTCCCGAGGGACGGCTCCATTCTGCCAAGACGCGCCGCCACTATCTGAACTGCTTGGTGCCGGAGCATATCTTGCTGGATCATGTTCAAAGGCCGTACGTAATGCATCTCCGGCAACAGGGGCCGCGAGTACACCTGCATCATACTGATGAAAGATGCAGACGAGAAGCGTACGGCGAGATGGAGCTCGCCCATCTTCTTGACGCCGGCCGAGGGGTGTAGGACTAACAGCGGGTACGAATGCGTATACACCCGACCCGTTTCGAGGGTCGAGAGACGTATGCGAACCTTGCCGATCGTCGCGTCCCTGTTTCCCTTCTCCTCCTCCAGCTGCCCGTTGTCGAAGACGCCGACTGTCAGGACTGTAGCTGGATCATAAACCTCCCACGTGTATTGTTCATGGTATCTGGGGGAAAGGCTGTCGACGACTGTACGCGTCCGGACCCACTTGCGCCCGTACTTGGCCACACAGTAGCTGTCACAGGTGCCGTTTCCTCCTCGTGTTTTCACAGGATGGAGGCCTTGTGCATTGAGGATGCCGAGCTCGAGCAATCCGACGGACGGCTTCCACAGCTGCTTTGCTGTCGGTCTGAGGTCACTGCTGTAGTGGGTGCTTTCGTCGAGCACGTGGTACCCGCCTTCCAAGCAAACACGGAGTTGGATTTTGCTCGAGAACTTGTCCTCCTTCGGCTGGTCGACGAGACTGAACCACCGAGCATTGATTGTCCGATTGTCGAGTCGCTTTTCGATCGAGCCCAGAGGAAGAACGGTACGGCCTACCGCCTCATCTTTGTTCGGTCCGACGCGATCTTCTACGGAAATAACGAGTTGGTCTTCAAACGGCTCCGCCGCAACGAACATGAGGTCTTCGTTCCAGAGGGGATTGAACGTGCGCGACTGGACCGGTCTCGTCTTCAGAATCTGATTGCCCAGTTGTACCTTGGCGTAAACATCCGGGATGCGGGTTTTGTCAGTTATGAAAATGTCTTGTGCCTCGATAACGTTGACTCGGAGATACCACAACTTGGGTGCATGGTAGACTTTTGACTTTATGTGAGAGCTAGCCGCCGCCGCCGCCGCATCCATGGCCGCAGCTGCATTATCTAAGTGCCATGCTTCAGCAAATGCTTCATCAGCTTGAGTGCCTATCCAAACGGCAACCATCAGTTCACCCTTCGTCTTGTCCCCTTTCTCGTCCTCGAGCCGGTGCCACTCGGGAGCTAACGGACTATCAGGCGGGACGCGTGTCGGAACGTCATTCGAGTCAAAGCGAACAATCCCGACAAAATCATCCTTGAGCAGATCTTTATCCTTCACCACGACCTCAACGACTGACGACTGCACCCGGTCTCTAGAAATTGCAAACACTTCGTTCCATTCTGGGTTCTGATTCTTCTCGAAATGCTTGGTCTTCCCCTTGTAGTTACCCACCCTCACTTCGACGTAAGGATCGAGGCTTCCTGTGACATCCACCGTCGGTAAATCTCGTGCCTTGACGACGCGTACGTAAAGATACTGCATATGCTCCACGAGATCGTATGCACTAGCAGGCTT
>JBBPFP011111980.1:0-11988 GCA_037974795.1 Kaempferia galanga | reverse complement strand
ATATATATATAGAAATAGTTTTGAAATGACCTATGATTTTAAATTTGATTTGAAATATTTATAACTTAATTTAAATATATTCAAGTCAAAATTATATAAACATAATTAAAATTAGATTTTAATTTAATTGATACGTAACTCATGAATAATTAAATAAAATATTATAAATCCAAATTCCATTCAAAAAAAAATATTGAAGATGTTATAATTCAATAATTTTAAATATCAATCGAATATTTTTGGAGTCCACTGGAAAGGCCCCGAACCGGCTAAATTCTTTTGCGTGTGGGTGTGATTTTTCCAGACCGGTAGAGCACCAGAACCCGGTTCAGTCGCACTCTGATATTTTTGGTATAATTCAAGTACGAAATCATTCTCGTGACTCGGGCGTTTTAGCTCCTTGTTCCTTCAGCCTAGTCCCAGATCTCTTCGTCGCTGGGTTTCATGCTGCTTCTTGGAACAACTTGCTCTATTTCTCAGCCTTCAACGGGTGATTTTTAGTGCCGTTTCTTGCCCTTCGTTCCTGGATCTTCTATCTATGCGATGGTCGTCTGCAAATGCCGCAAGGTACATTTCAATCCGGTTCCACTTCTTTTCCATATGCCATTGCCGCAAAAGAGCTTTATTTCATTTTCTAAATGCCTTCCTTTTCGATCCTTCGTCGGATTAAACTCGTGCCCGAAGATTCGAAGCTGTTGCCTTACGCTACATTCTAGTACTGATTGCAGGTTTATTGTTAAGATTTGTAATTTTCGCCCATTGGTTCCATTCATAGTTTGATTAGATTGTTTCGTTCGCTTCGATGTATCTGAACTAGGTTCTTAATGGCACGGTATGTTTCTTCTGCCTGGAATAACTGTGGAAGAGCATCAATTTGTAGCCTAGGTTTTGGTTGTAATATCTTTGTTAGGAGAACAAATTGGGGAAATTTGATTAATGAATTTGTTGTTGTTGAAATTGTTTCGGCATTTCACTAGAGAGAACTCCTTTTGTTCTTGAATGAGAAAATCTATGTTGCATATTTCTGGGTTGTGTAGTTTTCTTGTGACTAATGGAACTTTATGTGTAGGCAACCAGGCTTTATTGCTTTGTTCACAAAGTTCCAGTTTGTGGAGAGTGCATATGTTTCTCAGAACATCAAATCTGTGTGGTACTCATCTAAACTTCTTTCATGAGTACTTTTTTTTCCCATGGCTGGATATTGCAGGCGAAAAAGAATTTTGTGCTAACTCTCTGATCTTAAGTCCCTGGGTAAATTAGTGGACGCTTCAAATTGATTACAACACTATCATTATCCGTAATTAGAAACATTCTAGTAAAACTGATTGTTAACATCAGGATACCACTTGCGTTTGTCAGCTACAACTCACTGAGTCATTTAGTTTTACATGGATAGTCACGTGTATAAAGACTTTCAGGTCAGTGCACATACTTAGGCATTTTACTGATCACTTCCAGTCAGTGACAAAGATGTCCCTTTTTCCTCTATCCCTGGTTCAAGGAACACATATATCCAGCATATTTTGCATCAGTGATACTGAACCAGATGTATCTTCCAACACTTGATTATGGCGAATATAGCTTGATATTGTCCTATCTTTTCATCTTTTTGTTTAAATAAAATTCTTGCATATGTTTAACTTCTTTGAAAATCAACTTGTGCAACAGCAAACAGATACTTTATTTTAATTACCAATACTTGTAATTGCTATCTTTAGCTATCAATGTTCCATCTTTGTGCCAGGGTTTGAATTTGCATTGGCATCTTCTTTTAATTTTTAGGCACTGTATATATATATATATATATATATTTTTTGCCTTCTCTTAATAACCAATAAGTTTTTCTGCTGAAATGTTCATGTAAGTCTCGGTTAGCAAGAGTGCACTCATTGCACTGGGATTTGTTATGGTAGCTGTTGGGTAACTTATACCAAAATCTGCTAGATGGAAGAGTGACCACCAGACTTTGTTCGACTCTTTAGGTGAAAAAATACTCAGATTGGGTCGTTGATGGAGAATATGACTGGCCACCCACATGCTCTTTATGCAATATTGCATTGGAAGAAGGAAGGGATCAAACTATAAGATTGGGTTGCTTGCGTAAGTAACCTCACTTTGTTATCTATATTTGTTCTTTGACACTGAAGTTTTTAACTAATTGTTGTGCTTCTTATTTCAGATCTTATGCACACAAATTGCTTGGTCTCACATGTTAAAGGATACCCACCTCAAACTGCACCTGCAGGATATATCTGCCCTACTTGTTCTACTCCTGTAAGTTATACTAGCAAGTCTTCCAGTGAAACATCTTCCTAGTTGAATAATATTATTCAGTTGGAGATTATGAGTTGAGATATTATTTTCTTCCTTCCAAATGAAAAAGTTGAATGGATATCTGGTTAAATTTAGCCCACTCAACCATGTGTTCTTTGGTAGGCAGCATCTTTTGGTTTTCCACTTCCAAGAAAGACTTGAGTGAATTAACCATTTGCTCATTGCTGTAGAATGTTCTCCTCGCTTTTTTTGTTATTAGAAATATTTCTGATTTTGTAGCCGGATCTTGATGATTAGAATGGGCAAAGCATTGACTTCCTCTGGTGATGAAGTTGGGCCATCTTTCTTATGTGAATTCTGGGTCAACCATATTCCCGTCGTTGGCTTTCAGCCTCAGACACTTTCCAACATTTTTGGTACGAAGGATATCTACAATTTGACTTTGGTTGGGTGCCAAAACTCTTTGCTTACTCTATGTTGGATGGAAGGTGCGATGGTTAAACTATGGACTTATTCACGCTGTGAAATTTTCTTTCAAAGGTTCCGTAGCTAATCTGGTAGTTTGGGCTGTAGTCTTGGTCAATAGTTACGGTGATCTCGACCACACCATGACCATTATCTTTGTATTCTTGTAACAGGGGTAAATTGGAGATTTGTCCCTCCTCTCCCGTCTTCAATAGCTCACCCACTTGGTTTCGAGCAGACAAGATTTGGGTGAAAAAATCGAGGGAAAGTTCATCATCTCTGTCAGTTCTCAATTTGAGTTAACAAGTGAGAGCTCCTTGAAACTGGAGCTCTCCTTTCCACGTAAACAAAAGCTTAGTGTCTTGAGCAGACCTTATGATGGAGCTCAAATTTGAAGTATCCACACTCCACACACCAAATACATAGAGATCAGACTTCAAACTTTTGATGGGTTATAAATCAATCCAAACAAATTTTCCTTGTCTTTTTACCTTTTCTTTAGTTTTAAAGACTAACTCCCTTATCTATTCTATGATATATCCTTAATTTTGGTAAGTTTAGGAGTTTTTGCCAATTACTTTGACTACACTCAAATCCTTTAGTTCTAGTTGCTGAACTATAAGTAATATTGGACTGTATATTTATATCAGAAGTTAGTCTGCCCTGGAAATAGTGATGAAGATTTTTTCAGGTGTGGCCGCCTATAAGCATCAAAGATACAGGATCTCACCTACACTTGAAGCTTAAAGAAGTAATAATTCAGGTAAACCCTGCTTGATCTTAGATGATCACCATTATACTCTTGGAGTTTGTATAATGAATGTATGACCCGAATGCTCCATACTTTAATGTGATATATCCTGGTTATTCAGTGGTTTATAATCCATCAATTCAGTGTTATGTCCTTTTAGCACAGTATGACCACTTTCAGAGTGAACTATGAGTTGGTGTTATTTACTATTTAAGATGTCTACTAGGATGTTAATTATATTTCATTCATCACTAAGACATATGCTAGTGCTATCAATCTCCTAAATTATCATGCTGAATTTAAAATTCATGATAGTTTGTTGTTGTCTAATCACAAATGGGTTCTTATATTAGTCGCTTTGACATTTTAATTTACTTGGTAATGTAAATTAAAAATATTGGGAAGATACTGCCAGTAGTATACTGGGCATATTTCTTGATGAGATAGAATGACACTAATTCAAAAGATAGTATGAGTAGGCAAGAATTGTTCTCTGAAAATTCAGATGTTTCCTTTCTCTTCCAAAATTGATCAGGCCCTTCCCATTCTAATTTCTTTTTTAGTCATCAACTAACATTCTTGCTACAAATGCAAATTATTCTTCTATATTCTTTGATGATCTGTCTACCTTATCTAATTCTTCAACTCTGGAATCAAGATATAAGTTTTCTGTTCAGTTCAATTCAGATTCATAATCTTCTTTCTCTTTCTAGCTGTTTGAGTTTAACTTATAGCACATTCCCTTGATTTCAAGATTGTCGTCAACTAGCACTAATGAATTATAAGCCAAGCTCTGAGGTGGTCTTTCATCTAGCCTAATCAAAGTGTTCATTCACATGAACAACAACAACCTTTACCTCACCAGGCCAGCTACTAACCTACAAACTCATTTATTACCTTGTTTGTGAAGCATGTTTTGAATTGAATATGTTTCTTAAACAATTTCATTACAGTTAAGATCTGATGTGCAAGTGAGCAGCATGTGACAGTAGAATAATAATTATGAAGAGTAGTTTATTATACTGTAATTTTCAGTTTTCTAATCAAATATGGTAGTCAGAAGGATGACCATAGAAAACAGAGACTCGGAAGTATTGTGAAAGTATATTGAAGATGAATGAATTAGCTATTGCTTTTTCATTTTAAATATCCTAACACCTCATTTCATGACTCAGATTGCCGCTTCAGAAAATATTGACTCTCGCATCTGTCATTTTATTGGTTGACCAAACCTTTCCTTTGAAAAAAAGGAGCTAAAATAGCCTTTAGACTTCTCAAAATATAGTACACCTGAAAAATATAGTGTTTGCAAGGATACTGTGTGACATAGCTTAACCTAAATTTCACTCAAGTTTGAACCCATTTAGTATGTGTGAATTGCTGGAATATTGAAACTGAAAATTACTTGGATTTCTTGCGTAAAGTTCCATATATTCGTCCCTCTTTGCATTATGACTTAGTCAAGTATGTATGAGGTAAGTTTCACTGATAATCTTTTGTTTTCTAGCTATCGTTTAACATCAATTAGATGCTTTTATATCCCCATAACCATCCTGCAGTCAATTCCATGGTGCACATTCTCTTGAAACGTTAAACATATAATATATGCAGTCTAACATATGACAGAGTGGTCTGGAGAAAAATGTATTTGGAAATCTTATAGTTCCACCTCCTGCATCTGGGAATCATGGTCCTCCTGCTTTTGCTTCTGATTCCCTGACACACATTTCACCGGCTGAAGAAACAGAAGGTGGAACATCTTCATTTAACTCTGATAAAGATTCAAGACCAATATCTGTACAAGCCACAGACGCTAAATACCTAGATGAAGTATATAACTCCATTGTTGGGGTGGGTTCTTCTATGGTTACAAAATCTGAAATTGTTGAACTTGAAGGTCCTAATACTTTGGAGCACCAAATCATGCAAGATCAAGATCCTCATTTCATGAAAACTGTGAGTTTAATGAGCCTAACTCTTATTTAAGGCACAAACTGTAGTATCTATGTTATTTGGTCAATCCATCTTTTAACTTCTTTAGAAGTGCCTCAGTAATGTTATAGCATGCCATTTTCATTGTCTCTTACAGCCTGGTGTTGCTACAAGGAAGTCAGCTTACCATGAAAGAAAGTATTCTGAAACATCATATTATGCGGATGATGAAGATGGAACAAACAAAAAGTACACAAGAAGAGGTAAGCTTTTTTATTTGTGTGTCTACACTGAGTTCATTGATTTTTTTTAGTACCTAAAATCTCTGTGGTGTTGATTGTTCATTGCACACTCAATTCCTACTAGGTAATGTGAAATAAATAGCAGTTTCATTGTGCCGGTCAACTCAGGCAAAACTTGTCATTCCACTTGTTGAATGACCAAACAGGTCAAGAACTTGAGACAACTGTGAAGACAAGGGTTAAACACTAGGATCCTTCCTCTGCAATGATGACATCTGGTGAACCTCCACAAGAGTTGAGCCTTCCTCCATGAACACTTAGCACAATGAGTCCTCCACGAGGCTTGTGCGAGATCATGAGGATTTTGAGGAGGCACAAATGTTGTCTTCCTCCTATTCTTTTGTTATGGCTGGGCACGTGGACTAGCAACGTGACCAACACAATCAATTTGGTCCTGGCATGTTTATTTTAGTCAGGGATCGATACCTAGGCTTACAATGAGATTTCAAGCCTTAGTTTCAAGAACTTCTAATACTGTTTCTTTCTTGAGGAAAATGAGTGCCAATAACCTGCCTTGTGTATTAATCTTTAGTCATGCAGAAGTTCTAGACAACTTTTGATACAAAGACCCTTCATATTACCCTTGCAGATGTGTGTTAGACATCTGAACTCGTCCACCGAGACTCTGAGTTGTTGGAAACTGATATTCCTATTGAACACATGTAAATATTTTTAAAAAATAGATGTGTTGGGAACCAAGATCTCTACCCATTTCAGAATAACATAGTAATACAATGATCTCTTAGATGCGGTAAAAGGTGATAATTTGGGAGTTGCAATGTCCCAAGCCACTGGAAAAAGGAGGGTTGGGTAGACCAGTGGAAGATCTTTTCAAGCAGCATTAGGAAGAAGTCCATTTTCCTGCCATCAGATAGACATGTCTCTTATTCTCTCTTGGCATTCTTCTATTTGTAATTTACTATTTGCAGAAGATGAGACTTGCAGAGATAAGGATGTTAAGGTGGATGTAGGGACATACAAGGATAGACAAGATAAGAAATGAAAATAATCAAATATTAGAAAGAAAGGTGGGGTTGTATCTATTGAGAGAAAACTCTAATAGATATATTTAAGATGATACAAACATGTACTTCGAGGACCAATAACTGTTTTAATTAGGCGATGTCAAACTATGACAAATGTGCACATTAAATGAGGAAGAAGACCAAAAAAGACAATAGGATAAAATTTATTTAAATATGAATGATGATATAGTAGGGGATAGAGTCCAATAGCTTAGAAGGATCCATATAATTAACCCCACCTAGTGGGATAAGGCTTGGATGTTGTTGTTAGTGTAAGTTTCATATAGATTTTTTTTGTACAGGTGGAAAATTTCAGTTTTCTGATATATATTAATTCATTTATTATAAATTGATATACTACTCTAATTTCCTCCATTCTTTCTTATGTCCACCTGAATGCATCTGGAAAGTTAGTTTAGCCCTCTTACTCGTTCTGTGTATGGTCAAAGTACCATCTCACTTTCAATTTTCAGTTTAGTTCAGTAACATGTTTGACCAGCAGGAACATCACTAAAGTTTGGGTTATTGAAAAATCAAAAATAACTATCACATGTTTATGTGTCGCAAGATCTGGCCTATTTTCATTTCTTTCTCGGTATCATTTTACAACAAAAACAAACTTTAAGTTGCAATTATTTGGTCGTCCATATAGATCTTAATTTTGCCCATTTTGAGGTCCGTTACATAGAGTTATGCCACAAATGAATCTATGCCAGGCTTCTGACTTGTAATATCAATTTTTTCTTGGAATCATTTTGCATGCCAATAAATTGAATTAAACATACTTGGAAGTTGGTACGAGTTATGGCCACATTCATGTATAAGCATGTGCTTAACTGCTTCCATTATCTCTTAAGGTTTCATTGAACTCTGTGAATGTTTGAAATTGGCTCGCACAGAACCCATTCATTAGCTACTCATACCTATCCTTGGTGGAAAATGAAAACCTTGCTAATGCTGTGTTTAGCAATTATTATTTGCTGTCTCATCAGAAATGAACATCGCATCATTTTGTATTCATCAGAGGTACAGATTAAATAAACTGTTCCTAACTGAATGACTGGCCTGGTGCATTATTATATCTGATGTTTGAGTAAGGATCTCCTGAGTTGAACGTTTCATAGAATCCCTCAGGATTATATATATTGAGGAAAGAAGCTAGTTGGTATCATGCTTGACATCACGGGTAGTGATTTTGTTAATATTTGGTCCATGCCAAATCTTGTTTTTTTCTTGTGGGACTAACTAGATGTTCTACGAGTATAAATCTAACAATAGTGGATCTCCATGATGTCCCAGCAATGAGTGCTCACTAGGAATTTTCAATCGATCCAGCTTATTTATATGGATCAATTACCAGTAAACGATGATGAGAAGTTGCTGGGTTGGATTAGTATTTGTAAATGATTATAGATCATGTTCACTGATGTTCCTTCTGGATGTGAATTTGTTTTGGATTTTAATACTGAAGGATATTCTTCTATAATCTACATGCTAGAGAATGATTTTTTTTCTTGTTTTAAATTCATAGTTCACTAATTTCAGTTTAACTGTAGGTCCCATTCGTAACAAGTTTCTAAGGATGTTACTGCCTTTCTGGTCAAATGCTCTGCCCACTCTTCCAGTAACTGCACCACCGCGCAATGGTGTACCAGAAGGAAAAGTGCATCACCAAAAATCTTCAAGGATGGACCCCAGGAAAATATTACTCGTCATCGCAATCATGTAACTTCTCTTACTCATCTGGTTATTCCACTTACCATTGCCATCATTTCAACAAATTATATGGTTTCTTCATAAAAATTGTGTCCAAGTTGCAGAATTTGTATTTGTATGAAAGTTGGATGGCAATTCTTCTTTGTTTAGTTTTGAATTGAGTGGCAAAGAGGCTTGCAAAGGACATAGGGTTGTCTTTCAAATTTTACATATAAAGGCCGTTCTAAAGGTTTGGGCATGTGGTTTCTTTCCCATCTGAAATTGTGAACCCTATAATTAAAATTCGCTCAACTTGGATGGAAGATATGATGGGGAGGGGAAGTGACACAAAGGATGTACATAACAATGAAATTTCGTGAGCCATTCTCTCTTCTCCCCTAACTTTCTGTCCCAAACATACAGTCCAAAAGGTTGTTGATTGTTATAAGTTTTCTTAGAATAGCCTCTGCAGTCGTGATATAAAACTTCAAATTTGGATTCCACGTGCACAATTTTATTGTTAGAATGGTTTTCCTGAGCAGGGCATGCATGGCAACGATGGGAATGTTATACTATAGATTGGCACAGCGAAGTCTAGGTGAAAACATACCAGAAGATGAGCTCCAGTAACTCTTTTTCGGCCATGGCTTACAAGGTCATGCTTTGTAGTGTAAGGAATACCAAGTTCTTGTCTTTAATTTGTCCCAGTACTGTCCTGTGAAGCACTCGAGGCTCAACAGGCACACAGAAGCGGCCGAGCTTAGTGTAGTTTAAGCATTGACTGCATAATCAATTACTTGTCTCATAAATATTGTTCTCTTTTTGCAATCTTCTTGACTGCAAGTGCAAGCTTATCTGTTCATGGCCCATTTTTGAGTGTTTTGATGTCTTGTTTGGTACGGCAATCGTCTGAATGAACCATTTGCATCATAGCTGGTCTGAATTTATCTGTGTGTATGCTCCTGCTAGATTTGATGTTATTGATTTTCCTTCAGACAAACTCTTAGAGCCCATCTTATGTCTATAAAGAGGTCGTTTGTGCGTTCTCGTGCGTATGTGTGGCACATTGGAAAACCTTTACTCAAGTTATGCAGACAAGCCGAAAAAAAAAAAGAAGTTAAAAGTGAAAACACACCTTCGCTGTGACAATTTATAGCGAACACTATGCCATAGTGAGACACTTGGTACGGTAATGAACATAACTTTTGATTTAATCTGAATCCGAGCCTTGCAAAAAATGGTTCGGCGTCCAACTTAAGACCCGTGCTAAATAAATTTATCTTGGGTGTTTTTTTAAAACTAATTATCACCATCCAAGGTTGTGAATTTTTTAACAATATCTTCTAGAATTTAGAGGATACTGTTGGATTCTTTTACGGTTGAAATATGTCTTTGGGGGAAGGGAAAGAAAAGGAGGAAAAGGAAAAAAAAAAAAAGGAAAAGTAAACTATGAAATGGAAAGAAGAGAAAGGAAAGAGGGAGCCTGCCAAGATGCAACATCTTTGCGAAGATGGTGTGAATGTTTATCCGCTTCTACCCAAATTGAGGATGTACTCATCCGTTCATGTAAATGAATGTAATAAAAAAAAATGGAGATTTCTTTTTCTCATCTTATTTTGTTCCATTTTATTTATCCCGTAAATAAATCACCAAATATATTTTTGCCTATATCTCACTGACCAGCTGGTTCCTGGAACACCGTCAAGTAAATGAATGGTTTCCTCAAGTAAACCACTTAATCTAAAGTAAACCATGATCCAATCTTCGCACTGTGAATATCATGGCAAGAATTAACGCTACCATCTTTGCAGTCTGTCTGTATTTTTACTTCTTTTATAATTTCCATTGTTTAAATCTTCGCAACTATTTAACCATTTTTTAAATATATATATGAAGAATTATTCTTGTGCAATCGATAACTAGCAATCATGTTTCTGGCCAAGGACGTTGCACTGTTTTGAATTCTGATCCCTGCACACACGCCTTTCTTTTATTTTAAATGGAAGCCTCAGGCCTCAGCAAGCATCTAGGTCTGCGAGCATCAAAGCATTTAAGTATTCACCTTGCTGCTTTTTTGGCACTCACACCCCACAATCCTCGAGCCAGCAGTTGCGGATTGGCCAATCCAAACTCAAGGCACCAAATCTTGTGTTCTGTACATTACAAAAGAAAGAAAAATATTTCTTTTTAGTTTTTTTTTAAAAAAAAATATTCTCTCAAACGTTCTATGGGCCTCAATCTCAAAGATGCTTAATCTATATCGAATTCTAAGGCTGGTCCATCGACATGGCAAACCAAAAAAGAAAAAAATTGCAAAGATATTGAACTTTTGGAGGGCCCTTTTGATTGGAAAATGTTGCTCTCTTGTCCCTTGATCTGTCCCTTTAATCCTATTATTATTGCTAATTAAATAGATGTGATTATGCCAAGCTTGACTTTTAACAAGAGAAAATAGCCGGTTTTAGGGGATTAGCCAGATTTAAGGCGGTATTATAAAGGCAGGTAGTGAACAGAGACTTCTTAAAGGTTCCCTGTATCCTTTATGGCAATTCTGTCTAGTAGATGAATTCTGTGTTATCTAGACTAGGTGATAACTAAGGTCGATAGGGAACTGGAAATGTCTGTCAAAAAGGCAAAGGAATCGCACTGAATTGGCTTCTACTGCTAGACATGGAACATGTTCTTGTCCGCCCTTCATCCATCGACATTTCAAGGCAAGAAAAGATCTGTTATCTCTAATTAAGCCCGCAATGCGCGTCTATAAAATATACTTCCATTTCTTCAAATGAGCGAGTAAATCGCCTCAAGTTCTTGGTATAGTAAAGTTTCTTGAAGTACGACGAGAGCAGGCCCATTGGGACACGAGCATGATGATGCATTGCTACTTGTATTCTAATCAAATTATACCTTTTTTTTTTCCCTTCTCTTCTCTTCTCTGAGACAGTGCATCTGAAAAGTAGAGTGAGCAATCTTCTTCTTCGTTGACTGGTTCTACCGAGCTTAATCGATTCCTCAGATGCCACATGGTGCCATCATTTTCATTGTGAAGGAGTATCCAAGGGAAAAAAAACATGATTTTCCATGAGAACAAAATTCAGGGACTTTTTGATAAATTGGTAAAAGATATGGTGGAGAATCTATAAGATAAATATTGCAGATATTTGGTGGAAATAACCAAATTTAATTCCGGTAAGTTAGAATATTCACATACCAAAGACCAATGGTTGAAACTTCGATCACTTGTTAGTATCCGTCCTATGCATATAGAAAGAGATACATATAAATGCACGTATAGTAGGTTAAATTTTAATGGTCCAATATTATACATACATATGTCTACTATTTGCACTAGCTGAAACTTAAAATGGTGAAAATGGTGGTAAAAAAGGGCTTCGCTCGCCCTAGCGTCCCTGTCAATCCGTCCCAGGGTCAACACGGAGGAGGTAAATAACGGGTAGCTACTAGCACTTAGAATACTGACTAGG
Organism: Kaempferia galanga; assembly: GCA_037974795.1. NCBI lineage: Eukaryota > Viridiplantae > Streptophyta > Magnoliopsida > Zingiberales > Zingiberaceae > Kaempferia > Kaempferia galanga. The sequence goes on along the minus strand of JBBPFP011111980.1, from coordinate 59 downwards.
ACATGAGAAAATCATTCTCTCGACTATGCTGAGAGTCGAACCCCAAATCTCTATGGTGG
>JBBPFP011111873.1:0-11991 GCA_037974795.1 Kaempferia galanga | reverse complement strand
TTTCCCGCACGCATGTGCGCGGGGTATCATTTTCTATATATATATATATATATATATATATATATATATATGAGAAAATTTGTTTATAAGTAAATTCATTTTAAAATTGTTACGATTGCAAGTAATTAATATTGAATAGGCCATTACATATTGAATAGGAAGTATAAATAATTCATTTTAATAATTATTAGTAGATGGACATTACTTAAATAATAATAATAACAGTAACCGGGGGTTGATCCGCGTAGTAGAGGCCGTGGAGTAGTACGCATAGACCTCAGTAAATCTATAAAAGTGCACTTGTGACGTTAGTTTCCTCGGGTTCTGACTAGATGTTATCTTTTGTTACTGGATTTACCCGCGTTGTTATTTGATGAACCAAACGGTCGCACATTCGAAGTCCGGATTACCGAGATAACAACGTGGGTGCGCGTAAGAGTAACTGGATCTAGGTATCATAACGGCATCGCGTACCGTTACGGAGGGACAAAAAACACGTTGCTCCCGTCGCTTCGCTTCTCTTTCCTCTCTCTCTCTTTAAAGAAGTAGGCAGCGGTAGCAGAAGGCGGCCTCCCACCCCGTCGCGATTGTCGGCTCGTTGTGGAATCCCGAGCGGCGGATCGAGAATTCTACTATCATCTACCGCGGCGGCGAGCGGAGCACCTGCGGTTCCGGTTTCAGTGGTCCGTTGATCATTGGAGGCCGGACTAGGGTGTTGGTTCGTCGTGTTCGAAAGGGATTTCAAAAGGGGATCTTTTTGATTCAGTTTATTGCTTTTTCTCATACAAGATCAGTCTCTTCGATTTGGGCGGTTGCTTGTTGATTGGGTTGGGGAAATCTGCAAATTTTCTCCAAAAGAATGTTGGTGTTCGGCGGTTGAGTTTTTACTTGCAGAGAATTCCTGTTACTGGTGGTGTTCGGCGGCTTCTTTGGTTGTGGAAAATTTGTCGATTTGGAGCTTGAGGAGATCTTGATTGAAAAAAATTTATTCTTTCGATTTGGATCTGTTGCGTTGCTTTCGATTTGGGTCTTCAAAGCGTGAAGATGGTGAACGGGAGCCTATTCCACTACAGGAAAAGTTCATGGCCTGCAGAGGAGTATGTCAGCAGAGCCACGTTGCAGTTGGTAAGCCTTCTTCTTCGCTTTTATGAATTGCGAAATCCCACTTTGAATTAGTATTTCGGAATCAGATCAATTTGAGTTATTGCTTTCATATATGATCGACTTCTTCTCTGCTCTACAACATCCGGTTTCCTTTCAAAACAAGGATTATGATTGTGCATGAGACAATCTTGTTTCTCTTTCTATTGCAATCACTCGCAGAGGCTTGCTTGTATTGCAAAGAGGAAAAAAAAAAGGAAAAAGCTTGGAGGCTTTCAAGCGACTTCTTCATCTACTTATTTTATGGTTAATCCCAAAATTTGATTTAATATTCCCCTTGACTTCATGCTCATCTGGTTCTTGATCACGAACTATAGTAATCGGTTATTTATTTGACGAACTTCATAATGTAAGCCTTTACTGAATTTCTAATGTCCATTTCTGGATGTACTTGTAGCTGGATTTTGATGGAGGTGCTCCACCAAAACATGCATGGAGGAGAAGGCTAAATAGCCATGCTAATAGACTAAAGGAATTCAGCGTGACATTCACGGAGGCAGTTCAAATGGTATTTGGCATATAACTGTCCCTGTTAACATAGTGAGTGATTTTGATCTTGATTGCATATTCTATCAAATTCAATTCAGCTAAGACTTGGTGTTCGCCTTTGGTCATATGTCAGAGAAGAAGCTTCTCAAGGAAGGGTAAGTGATTAACTTGTTTATACTTCATTGTTTTTGCAGACGCTAGATATCATGTTTCATATTTTCTTTCCTGTTCACTTTTTCCTGGATCACCTCTTCATTCCTCATCTTTGATATACAGAAAGCACCAATTGATCCTTTCACAAGAGAGCGATGTAAACCTTCGGCTTCACAAGGTGTGCCACTTGGAGGAATGGGGTATGAAGTTTATTAATTAGTGAATGTTCTTTGTCAATCAGACCTTCTGATTCTTGTTTCTGTTTGCAGAAGTGGCAGCATTTCAAGAGGTTTTAGAGGGGAGTTCAAGCATTGGCAAATTGTTCCTGGTTCATGTGAAACTTCTCCGGTTATGGCAAATCAGTTCTCTGTAATTCATTTCTCTTCTTGGTGTTGTTTCACTTCATCTTCCTCTTTAACTTTCCTAATCTAAAAGCATTATGCTCCTAGTTAATTTTTTCACTTGATTTTGGTCTTGCCTTATCTTTCCCCACTTATTTTTCTCAGTACTATTTTGTTTTAGCAAATTCAAGTTTATGTTCATAGAAGCACCTACAAGAACCATAAAAGATATAGGGATCACAAAAAACAAATTGAGATGGTCGCTTGTCATTGCTTTGCCAATTTTCCATTAGAATATTTGTCGCCAATGGTGCTAGAGCCTTTCGATTGGTTAAAGATAGATTTTGCATTAAACTTCTAACTGCTACATGTTTTTCTAACCCCTAAGGCAACTGCATGACCTTCCATTACTCAAACATGTAGATTTTTGTATCACGAGAAGGAGGAAACAAGAAGTACTCATCAGTTTTAGCACCTGGACATCATGAAGGATTAAAGTAAGGAACTTTTGTTACTTTACTTTTGTGTAATCTCGACCTGGAGAATTTGCTAACCTAGATAATCACCCTTCAACCTATCAAAAAGATAATCATAATATCATTATTCTAGACCATTTTTTGTAACTTGACAACAATTACAAAGGAAATCAATCATCAACCTTTGTGGTTGGCAATTGCAATTTCTACCTTTTACATGTTTTTTAGTTAATCACACTCTTTCGACAGTTACAAAATTTTACAGTGGTCTGTCGACTTCTTGTACGATTTCTCAGGAAAAATGGTGATCTTGGTATATCCTCATGGGACTGGAACTTGACTGGTCAACACTCAACATATCATGCTTTGTTCCCTAGGGCATGGACTGTTTATGATGGTACTCTTTTATTCATCTTTAATGCAATCAGTTACAAATTAGGCATAAGATGGGATATGCTAGAATGTGTTTTCTTAGTTCATGGAGATCGCTTTAATAAAATTTCTCATTTTTTTGCAGGTGAACCCGATCCCGACCTCAAGATCTCATGTCGCCAAATATCCCCATTTATACCTCATAATTATCGCGAAAGTAGTCTTCCCACAGCTGTTTTTGTTTATACAGTGAGTAAAGCAGTCTTCCCACAGCTGTTTTTGTTTATACAGTGAGTGTGCTCTATATTAATTGTCATTGTATTTCATAATGAAGAAAGTACTAACTTCGCATGCTTTCTTTGAAAATATTCATGTGATTTGTTCAATTTTTTATTTACAATGAAAAAAACATGATTAGAGCTTGTATTTCATTATTCTTTTTGTTCTTTTTATTTTTAATCTGTAGCTAGTTAACACTGGACGAGAAAGAGCAAAAGTTAGCCTTCTGATGACCTGGGCGGTAATATTCATATTCTGAGTGCAGTTATTTTTCATTTGGGATCTACAAACAACTGAACAATACTTCAACCATGGAATTGTTATATGGTGCAGAATTCCATTGGAGGAGTATCTCATCATAGTGGCGGCCACATCAATGAGCCATTCATGCAAGTCTTTATACACAGTTTGTTATCTATCTGTTTCACAAGTTTATATATATTTTATTCCTTAACACATGTTCTGTTATATATGCAGAGGAGAGGATGGAGTGTCTGGGGTTCTTCTACATCACAAGCAAGTTTCTAACCTTATTTTTATTTTTTTATTCATATTCTGTTCTGCCCTTAATCTCTTTGTTTTCCTATTATTCTGATGTATGCACTAAGTTCTCTATCTCGGGCACCATCCAGGTCTGCAAAAGACAACCCTCCTGTGACATTTGCTATAGCAGCTTGCCAGACTCAGAATGTCACTGTAACGGTTTTGCCTAATTTTGGACTTGCCGGAGAAAATTATGCCACAGCCAAGGACATGTGGGACACGATGGTGCAAGTAAGCATTCATTTCCCCCCTTTTTGGTGCACTAATTGGCTGAGGAATGTGAATGCATATGAGTTGTTAATGAATGATCTGATCAGTTATGTATTGGTTTTTGTTAAAGGATGGAGAATTCAAAATGGAGAATTTTAGTGCCAGTCCAAGCATTCCATCTTCTGCGGGCGATACACTTTGCGCGGCGGTTTCAGCCTCTACATGGGTCGAACCACAGGGTAGGCGCACCGTCGTATTCGCTTTAGCTTGGTCATCACCTAAAGTGAAGTTTCAGAAAGGAAGCACTTATCATAGGTAGGGTCTTTGTGCTGCTCTTATTCTTCTCTTTTCCTCTCTAGTGTCTCCATATTGAAGTTCAAAATATCCTAATTTCCACCATCTTCTCCTCCTTGCACTATGGTTAAACACCATATTTTGATATTACATCCTTGCATCATTTTAATTTATGCATAACTCATTACTATTCTCTTACAGGAGATACACGAAATTTTATGGTACCTCTGAGAGATCAGCTGTTAATTTGGTACATGATGCATTGAAGAGTATGTACACATTAAATCTCTCATCTCTGCTTGATATCCACGGGTTTGGTATTTAACTGCAATTCAATCATTATCAGACTATGAGTGGTGGGAAGAAGAGATTGAAAAATGGCAAAATCCAATACTGCAGGATGAAAAGCTCCCTGAATGGTAATTTTCATACACTGGTTTTAAGACTTATTCATCCCAGTTTTCTTCAGTATGCACGAATCAAATCAATCAGGTTGTTTGTTGCAGGTATAAGTTCACCCTTTTTAATGAGCTCTATTTTCTTGTTGCGGGTGGCACTGTCTGGACTGGTACATTTTAATCATAGTTGTTGGTTTTTTCGTACTTTCTCGCTTCATTGTCACATTTGTTTTGTACTCCTCTGTGATGATCATGTGTGATCATCATAGTTGCTTACTGATAAGAATCCCAAATTCTGTTTTGCTTTATGACTGTATCTTGGAATCTGAGCATAATCGATCATCGACTTAATGCAGATGGTGAACCCCCAAGGATCGAGGACAAATCAAATTCCGGCTCCAGTCACAACAAATCTGTGAAAAACAGAGATCAGAGATATGTGAAGCGGACTTTTACAGAAAACGAGCCAATGAATGAGAGAATTCTATCCCCAACTTCAGTATTACCAAATACGGCACCTGGTGGCAATAGTGAGGCTGCTGAATCCTACTTTGTCCTGCAAGAACAGCATAACCCAGAGAATGTTGGGAGATTTCTCTACTTGGAAGGAGTAGAGTACATCATGTGGTGCACGTACGACGTGCACTTTTATGCATCCTTCGCTCTTCTCGATCTCTTCCCGAAGATAGAATTGACAATTCAACGAGATTTTGCTAGGGCCGTGTTGCACGAGGACAGAGGGAAAGCCAAATTTCTGGCTGATGGTACCTGGGGAGTTCGCAAGGTCAGAGGTGCCGTTCCTCATGATTTAGGAACGCACGATCCGTGGAACGAGATGAATGCCTACAATATCCACGACACCAGTAAATGGAAGGATCTCAATTCAAAGTTTGTGCTCCAGGTGTACAGGGATTTTGCGGCGACGGGCGACATGTCTTTTGGAAGGGACGTGTGGCCTGCAGTTTGTGCCGCCATCGATTACATGGAACAGTTTGATCGCGACGGCGACGGCCTGATCGAGAACGATGGGTTCCCAGATCAGACGTACGATGCGTGGACTGTACTCGGTGTCAGTGCTTATTGCGGTTGTCTCTGGCTCGCTGCTCTTCAAGCTGGAGCAGCAATGGCGCAACGGCTCGGAGACCATGCTTTTGCTGAAAAATGTAAGATCAAATTTCTGAAAGCCAAACCGGTGTTCGAAGCAAAGTTGTGGAATGGTTCCTACTTCAACTATGACAGTGGAAGCAGCGGCAACAGCCGTTCGATACAGGCCGATCAACTGGCTGGTCAGTGGTATGCTGCATCTTCAGGGCTGCCCTCGCTGTTCGATGAAGTCAATATCAGACGCACTCTGCAGAAGATATTCGAGTTTAACGTGATGAAGGTGGGGGGAGGTCGCATGGGGGCAGTCAATGGAATGAAACCGAACGGGAAGGTCGACGACTCCTGCATGCAATCGCGTGAAATATGGACCGGCGTGACGTATGGCTTGGCAGCCACCATGCTTCTTCACGGAATGGAGCATCAAGCTTTTGCAACTGCCGAAGGCATTTTCACGGCAGGCTGGTCGGAAGAAGGGTTCGGGTAAGGCGTTGTAGCATTCATTCATCTTCTGACAAATTTATGATTCAGGTGATCGTGCAGGTACTGGTTTCAAACTCCTGAAGGATGGACGACAGACGGTCACTACCGTTCGCTGATCTACATGCGGCCACTTGCTATTTGGGCAATGCAATGGGCCTTGTCGCCGCCGAAGGCAATCCTTGAAGCTCCTCAAATAAATATGATGGACAGGCTGCTTATAGCGTCCCTCGACATGAGGTCAATTCACGATGCCGGCGTACGAAAAACTGAGCCTAAAACTGGCTGCTTCAGCAATTCTGTGTCTCACTGCAACTGTTGATTGCTTAGAGTTGTAGCTCAAGTAATAACTTATTCTTTAAACCCTTGTAGAAAGCAAAGCATCATGGGTCGGGAATTATTAGATGGAAAAAATTACTGTAGTAGAGAAATGCAATGCGATCAGTAGCTGTAAACAACTGTGTTATTTCAAATTTAACAAATGTACACACTAACAGGTTTAATAAATTTTACACCGAATCATATTCATGTCTAGCAATCTTGTTCTTTTTTATTTTTGTTTGGTAAGGTGCTATTTTGTCTATTTGAGTGCGACATGCACTCCTCACAGTGCTCGAGACCCATCTTCACATGTTTGAGGACTTCTTTCATGGTCGGGTGAATCTCAATTTCCTTTAACACATCTTCATTACCTAGCAATAACTTACAATGATTCTTTATACATTCATTTGATTGCAAGAAAGAGTCAACACCGATTTGATCCCTCGAAATCGTCATTTAGTCTAAAAAACATCCGCACACATACACACAAATTGGACTAGCGGCATCATGCAGACTGATGCGTCGAATGGTGGTTAGAAAAACTGTATCATACCTGCCATACTTACTAAGTAGTTAGCAACAAATAGAAAGCAAGATAATTAGGCAAATATAATTTAGTTCTAAAGTAGTGAATCAAGCATGTTAAATCTCTTAACAGGCATCAGTAGAGACATGAAAGAGTGACAATCAAAGTACATGGCTGCTTCCCAAGAATGGTGCGAGTTAATTGTCATTAAACCTTATCCTTGCTGAACTGAGGCATTTAAACGCCCATGTCGTTCCATAACCCTTCTGGTTGCTAGGGCAGCAGCCTCACTTGCACGAAGTGTACCGGTTGCCATAATTGCAGCAAATTCCTTGGTGATCTCATCCTGGGCTCTGCTGCGAGCGTCACCAAGAGGATCAACCACCTCGGGCTGTTTCACAGATTTTGCATAACCTGATTCTGCATTACCTTTCTCAGATGTCTTGGTTGATGTTTTTGAATCGACACTCTTGATGGTTGTTTGTTCATTCACGGCCACCTTGGTCAGGGTTGAAGTAGCAACACCCGTAACAGGTTTGGCAGGAGCAGAGACAGGATATAAATGAGGATTTTGAGGCACGGCACCGGATTGGGCAGCAGAGAGAGGATAGAACTGAGAAGTTTGAGGCACAGCACCGGACTTGAGACTAGTCTCTAGTCGCTGGAGCATTGGAACTGAAACATGATCATCATTGTATGAGCTTTTATATTGAAGATATGATTGAAAATAAAAAGGAAAACAGGTCCGGAATCAGTATGACTAGTCAACTAATGTTGATCTATCTATTTGTTTATAGTCAACCAAATTTTTTGACGATACAATTTTCCAGAGTAAAACTTTGGTTTAAAACTTCCATCCTAAGTCTTTGCCAACATGACTAGTAAAAGTTGGTTTCAGACACATTCATCTGCAAACTATAGGACATAGGTAATAAGATAGGAGGGGCCTCCATTCTAATGTTTATATGTTAAGCCTTAAAGGACAAATCTTGGGTATTATATTATAACACAGCAAGAAAATAAAATAAGATTAAGAGCTTACATAATAGTGCACCCATTGGGCTGTTCATCACTTCATTAGGTAATTGAAGAATGTAGTCTGGAATAGTGGCACCAACGAGAAACTGTGCTACCTCATTGCTGAAATTGTTGCAGTTGTGGGTCATAAGGTTATAAGTTTCAGCTGTGAAACGTGGACTAATCTCCTGCAAGTACAACACAAATACGTCCTCAGGAACATGTGTCACGCCTAACTTCACAACCCTCATCGGAGCTCCATACGGAGTCATTCCAGCTGGATCTTGTTGAATGCCTCCCGAGAAGTAATACTCCTTTCCATATACTACTAGACCAGTATGCCTGTAAAGCACACCCCAAAAAATGTGACCAAGGTGGTAAAAAACAATACCTTATACTAGCATGGTAGCTCACACACTTTTCCCACGACTATAAAAGATTGAGTCAAACAGACTTAAGTTCACTTGAGCAATTACCAATTAGTGAATTCATTCAATAAATTGTTTCTGTATTTTATATTGACCAACTCAACTTCATAAACGGGTTGACGTGCACAATTAAGAAAATATTGACACATCCTAAAACCTGCAGTCTCAAAACTCAATAGGATTTTTCTGTAGATTGCAAGATCCCAAGAAATTCAAAAAAAAAAAAAAAAAAATCAAGAATCGAACTGATTATCATAGCTAACAGATTCATTGAGATTGTCCATATCTTTTGTAACATAAATCATGGTTAATTTGATTTTGGCATCCAAAACTAAATATTTTCTGTCTGTTCAATAACTAGCATAAAGCATTTATTGTCTTCCAGCCAACCATTTTACCAATTTCGCCTTTGTCAAGAAAAAACAGACAAAGGAAAAAAACAAGGAAATAATGAAGATCAGCTGCCCCCTTCATCTATTTCAAAAAATGTGCAATCGCCTCAAGCATGATAAATCTATTTGCTTCTGCCAGTCCCTCATCCTTCTTCTTCCATTCTTCCTCCAGACCTCCATCTTTGCTACTGGATAATCTTAAGGCCCAATTTCTTATTGGAATGTCGGGTTTGGGTATAAGCAGATACACAATATCTCATGAAGTGGACGTATGCCAAAACTTTAACCCCGTGACGCAACATGCAAACCAGCTTCGCCACAAGTTATATATAAAAAAAAAGACGATCGAGCCAAGATGAATCAATGAGAGCAAAATGCTTACGGAAATTATTTTTAATTTTCCTTTTCCCCCTAAAGCCCCAAATTGAATTTCCAAGACGAGTAAACAATGAAAATGGGAGTGAAATGCTCACCAAACAGCCTCGATGGCCTTTCCCAGAAATGTCGTTGAAAGTTGCCTAGCAAGTCCTTGGCTTAGATCATAGATGTGTAACTTGACCTCGAACCCATCCTGCAGTACAAAAATTTTTAAAAAAAAAATGAAACACAAACATAATGGTTACTGAAAAACCTAGAGTAGCCTTGATTAAATTTCTACCTCTGCCATAATACTAGACGACTGGCAAATTTGCTTGAATTTTCAAGAAGAGAAAACCTGAAGACGAAAAATAATTAAGTCGGCATTGTTACGGATTCACACACAGAAAATCATGACCTAATACTGGGATTATATAAACAGCACGGCGAAAACAAACCAAATTTCTAACAGCGTCTAATCCACCAAGTTGACCAAAAAAAGAATACATTCTTCGGATATCAACAACAAACCCTAATACTACGAACGGATTCAGCAAGAAAGAGCCACATCAGTTGCCCATATCTTCCAGACAAAAAAGTAAATCCACGAAAAAACATGACTATTAATAACTAAAATACTCCTCTTTCTTGGTCGTTCATGAAGAACCCCTAGAAAAATGGGTAGATTGAAGGAGAAAAAATTGAATAAGGTTAGTTAGCAAAAACTTATGCAAAACTATCAAATTGAACCTACAAACAGAAATTAATAAAGAAATAAATGCATATACGTACGAAGATCTGCCCTTTCCTCTCGGAGTCAAATTAGCCTCGAAACAAGATCACGCAAAATATAAAGATCGCCGATCCAAATAAAAGAAAAAACACCTCGACAAATAAGAAAAAGAAAATGAAACAGAGGAAGCAGAGAGGAAGGAATGCCTGTGGGAAAGGCCAACCAACAGCGGCGTTAAACAAACAACAACCAAGACAACGACGAGGGCGAGGGATGTGTCGATTTAGGGGTTCCTCACCGTCGCGAAGAGGTTGCAAGAAAAAATGTATATATGCAAGGCCGCTGAACGACTGCCACGTCAGCGCAAGAAAGTACGGGATCAAAACTATGGACCACGTGGCGGGCTCTCCTCGGTTTAGAACGGCATCGCTGTTCCAGATCCTGCAACGATATCAGTAAGGACTAAAGACCGCGGAACATTCGAGAAGCCGATCAACCCGGCGCGGAAATGTCGCAGCCGGCGACGGGAAGCTTCTGGAGACGCATTGGACCGGTGGACCGGGTCTAATCACGAGAGATTTCCACAATCGCACTGAATAAGAAAATTTAAAAATCAATGGGACCCACGTTTTGCTAAATTTATTTAATTCCTTTAACTTATGTAAAATGTATTCTAATTTATTCAGGAGGTGGTATATATTTATTTAGTAATAGATTTGATCATAGGGGAATGGATTTAGTCATAACCTATAGGTGGGGGTTATGAAATTAAAAGTATTTTATCAAATTTCAAGAATAGAAATAAAACAAATTTTATTCTTATTCCAATTCTAAATCAGTCTATCAAGTATCTATAAATTCTCCGCTCTTATTCTCAATAAAGATCAATACCATTCCCCTTTCGCACCACTGCAAAAAGTTGACTGTGCTCTAATTAATTACTAATCACTGAGAAATCAAAAAATTATTTTTATACATTTTTAATTCGACGTTGTGCGTGCCCACATTTTTGTATGGATATCGTTCGGAGTTTCAATAAGATTTCACAGCATAAACCTTGCCCGATTAACGGATCTTCCACCAATCGCCGAACGTCGAGTCTTGCTAATGCCCATTAATTTGCGGCTAATTTTGCTGTTCTGTCAATCGCAAAGCGAACTTTTGGTTCCATATCGATCCATGACAGCGCAGCGCATTAAACCATCTCAATCACTTGCCTTTTTCGGTTCATCTCCGTTATTAAATGTGCGCTTTTTAGGTTCTTCACCTCCTTTTCTGTTGCAGAAACGCTTTGGTGTGGTCGAGGAGGTTGGTGATAAAATCAGATCGATATCCAAATATTACTCACCCAAAACCAGAGAATAGACGAGGCACGGCGAGGGAAAGCTAGGGAACTCACTGGGTTAGTCTTTATCGCATTGGTTTTCTCATGTTTGTAGAAATCTTTTTCTATTATTCGTTGTCGGCTCTATCAATTCTGTAGCTTCTTGATAGTTGTCAAATGAGATTTTTTCCCTCTCCCGGGCATTAAAGGGTTGGCGGCCGCCGTCGTTATTCATTTCGGAGAAAACATCCTCTTCGTCATCATGCTGTGCTCTGTCTAGGGTTAGGTTCACCCAGTTTTCACAACAAATAAAAAAAAAATGGACTTTTAGTTTTTGCTATTATTTTATCGTTTGAATTGTTATTATTATTTTTCCCCTAAATAATTAATGTCTCGTTTGTCTGTTTGTTGATCCAGAGTACGGTAGACAATAGTCCTTTGTTCTATAAAAATTGAAGCCGTCCATTGGTTTTTCAGCTTACTCTTCAAAATGTTCTTTCATTTTCCGCCTTATTAAAACATCAAACAGTGATCTTTTACTGGAACAGGCAGTCCGTGCTTTGGACCGTGTATTAGTTCCTGGTCTATCAAGCACT
>JBBPFP011111766.1:0-11992 GCA_037974795.1 Kaempferia galanga | reverse complement strand
GTGCTAGTCACTATTCCAAGTGCTAGTAGCCACCCGTGATTTACCTCCTCCGTGTTGGCCCTAGGACGGGTTGGCGGAGGCGCTAGGGGCGAGCGCAGTCGCCTTTTGCCACCACTAATATTCAAGCTAAGATTAGTAATGTCCTAATTTCAATTAATATATTTCCATTTGGATAAGAATTTAATTATCCTGCCTAATTTCTCTTTAAGTATAAATTCTCATATGCCAAAGCCACCTACCATATGTATCAATTGACCTAATCAGTTACCGTGAAGTATAGTTATTATTGTCATATGTATCAATTATAGCTCATCTTCCATTCCGTTGCATATATTTTATTTTGCTTACATCCCACCCAATCGTCCAAGTTTATGTTTGTTGTTGATGAATGTGGAACTGTGCATACAAAGTAGGTGCCTAGGCACCAAGACAGAGATAAAGTAAAGGGGAGGAGGAAGAACTAAAGAAGAAAATGAGGCTGAGTTATATATTTCATTAAGGAATACTTAGTATCTCTTTGACTTATTTTTATAATTATTTCATTCTTTAAACAATCAAATGCCTCGAAAATTGGAGTACAATTACAGGTTCTCACAAAAACAGGACACGATTAAGTAAAACATTATTTTTCTATCCATTGTTTTTCACTTCACACCCATTTAAAGAGGAAATCATGTTATCATTATAGTTGTCAAAATCAATATCTGAGTGATATGATAGTCAAAGGTACAGATTCCATCAGATAGGAAGAATCAATGAAATTGAAAACCATATGATAAATAAAAAATGGAAAAGCTATAGGATTCTTAGTGGAGAGTTGAAGGAAAAGAAGCACTAGAATCATTGTTGATTGAGAGAAAATATTGTACTCTCACTCAAACCATAATATCCTCTCTCGATCCATAATAAAGTTACTTGGCAAGTAGTTAGCGAGAGAAAGATAGAAAAAGACAACAAGCCTAATGAATGACGACAAGTTTCAATGATTTCCAAACTTACGAATCTTAGTGGTATGTCAATTTCTCAGAAATAATTGCATTGGCCATTATTGGTACCAATCCAACTTGGATGATCCTTGTCAATAGTAGATTGATTTTGCCAACTATGGCAATCATCAAATTTCTAAAGACAGCAGTTTTAATTCACTCGATTATTTGAGATAAAAAAAAGTGGAAGCCACAATTAGTTAAAAAGTAGAGGCTCATTTAACTAATTATGATATGTTAAGTTTCGTCGCCTGGCCTGAATAAAATAATTTTGCCAACACGAATTGACAGGATAAAGCATGAAAAAAATGATACAATGTTGGTTTCACTACATTTATACCCTTTCACTTGACATGTTCAATTCCATAAATTTTAATATTACAATTCGATAATCATATAGATAAAATTTCTGCACAATTTTATCATATAATATCAAATTATATATGTATATGCAAATTAATTTAAAATATAAATCATTTTAATTTTAATATCTTAACATAAGTAACTTATGAAAAAAAATTAAGTATGATGGCCCACAAAGCATATTTATTAAAGGCGCTCGCCTCGCTGTGCCTAGGCGCCTTAAGCATGCACCTTGTTTAAAAGGAGGAAGAAATTGGTCTAAAGGAAACCGATGAAGACTCAGCTATACAAATCTAAATCATCTAGTGATAATGATAATAATATGATTGAGGAAGATGCTAAAGATTTTGATGATTTAGTTATTTGATTTTTTTAAATTTGAATTATGCACATAGCATAATTATTTGCTAGTGAATTTTAAATTTATATTATTGTTTAATATTTTATTAACTATAATTTTGTTAGTGAAATATTTTGGCAGAAATTCTCTATATATGTTTGAATTGTATACAACAGTGCCTTCTTATGTGCCTCACCTTGCAACATATAGCACGCATGGCGCCTATGCGCTTTTGGGCACCTTACACCATAAATAACTATGCCACAAAGTTAATTAATATTAATATATTATAATAATTTAATATATTAATATATTAATTAGCAATCTGTATAATTAATTTTCAACTTATAAGGTTATATACACTATTCATAAAATTGTTATTATATGTTAGTAAAATATTTTTATTAAGTTATATATTACAAATTTGTAAAAGTTAAACAATATAAATCAAACAAGTTTAATAATATACCTTATAAACTTATAACCTGTAATTGTTTGTGCAAATCTTCCCCTCCCGTGCTAATTGATCTTGTTTTTCTCCAACTTTAGCCGTCACTTCCTCATCTCCTCCACGTGTCTATATTTTCTTCCCATCTAGATCTACACCTGATTTTTCCTAATTTTGTCGGCCGAGACAAGACAAATTCTGTAGATACTAGGTCTTACTGTGTTAACGCAACACTACTACAAAAGGCTTGTCAATATTGTACTAATTAATCTGCTAGTGGAACAAAAGTTTCACCAGCACCAACTTAAATGAAGTCTGGTATATTGGTTTCCCGTCAACCAAGCACATAGTTCCTCTTAAATTCTAGTATTTTTGAATGATCAAATTGACTCGGTCAATAATAGTAACCATCTACAGGCTTCGAAAGCAAAGAAAGAAAAATAAAGAACTAAATTTGAAAAAAAAAAAAAAAAGTATTTTTCCCATTCTGGTCTTTTGAATGATCAAATTGAGCACTCCACATGGTAACCATCTACAGGATTGAAAAGCAAAGAGAGAAAAATAGTGATCCAAGTTTGAAAAAAAAGGTTATGTTTCCTGTCGAATAAAAGTTATTTTTGTAGCCTCAAAGAATTAAAGAACAAGGCCTTAATAAGAAAAGGATCTCCCAGCAGAATTAAAATCTCACAAGAAGGCTGTGTAACCAAACGGGTCCCTCCAGCACCAGCAAGAGCATCTTCTTCCTCTTTAAGATATTCTTCATCTTCTTCTTCCTCAGTTATTTTAGATGCATGACGCCCCCTGAAAGATAGAAAACCAAATTACAAATTTTTACTGGAATTATGAAGGTTGGAGATCTTCTTAGAAGAAAGTTCAAGGTTTTATATAAGCCAATGCCAATAGCAAAATACAATAACAAGTTAAACTAACATGGGATTGAATTGGGATTCCACAAGTAAAACTTAATACATTTTCAAGGGCCAAATCAGCAGCTTTATAGAAATGTCATGCACTGTCTATATTGTTCATCACAAATACACATTATGGCGTGCATCTAATTTAGGTAATGCATTTTGATTTCAGGGTTGTCATCTTTCAAAATAGTTATGTTTTAATTTGATCTAGTTTCTGCATTATGAATCACATAAGTATAAAATCAGTGTTATAGATCTTTTTGGATTAAATAATCATCAGATAAGTTGGATAGTCCATTTAGGAAGTAGGTCTGCCAGTGATTGCTCAGGCCAGTAAATAACAAAACATCAGCTGCTATGTAACAAGATTTGAGACAATGACGATAAGTTTTATCTAGCAAGACTGAGAAATTTCATGATAATACTACATTCAGAATAATAACCATGAGCACTCTAAAGCTACATAAGCACAACCATATAAAAAATATTTATTGGCATCAAAAGTTTTAAAAAAACTAGATATAGGACAACTAAAATTTTAGAAAAAGAGAGAAAATGACTGCCTGTATTATCACAAATTCACAAGGCATTGTTCGTGTAATTTCATAGTTTTTTACCCACCAATATTAGGGGAAATAAACAAGAAGTTCAGTTAAGATTATTATGAGAGAAGTTACAATCAAAAGCTGTTTGTGAAAGTTTCAAACAACAGTTAAAAACTAAGAAACTGATTGATAGGAAAAATCACCTGCTCTTAGTCCTAGTAAACAAGATGTACAAAAAAAGATTGTGCATTTATAAACATGAACTCAAAAAATGCCTAATATAAACAAAAATCATCTGACAAAAATGCCAAATGGTTCGGTCCATATAAAGACTGAAATGATAAATATACTTGTAGTATAGATATATGTCGTGAGAACTAGAATTAAAAGTAATAATACAAGAAAAGTTGAACAAACAAATGTACGGATCTCAATTAAAATTTGATTGTTGCTGAAGTTTGACAATATATTTTAAAATTTATGGTTAGAATTAAGTCCAATATGAGAAATCCTTAGCAAACAGAATACAAGCAACGGCTATTAAGTATTAACTTGTAATCTATGCAAAATGATCAATTTCAAGAATATTTAGCACAGTGTAAACTATTATTTCACTAATCAACAAGCTGGAAGAATCAAGTACGACCTTATAAGACAGCAAAGAGTTGCTAACCAAGAGAAATATGCCAACTTGAAATTGCTTGGGTCTAAATCAACAATTTAACAAGAAAATAATGCAATAAAACTAACATGAACTGCATTGGAGCTAATTGAATCAATAAAATCAGCAATCCAAGGCAAACAAGGTAGGAAGGAAAAACTACACTAGCAACCTACCTTCCTCTTGGCTTCTTTTCTGATGCAGATTGAGCACCCTTTGCAAAGTGAGCAAAGATCTCAGTCTGTTGCAGCAAGTACTTCAAACGCCCTTGTCCCTTGTTGTTCTGGATAATATCTCCAAGTTCTTAGTTACCATATAAGACAATGTAAAACGATGCTTTGATACATTGCAGTATGGAAATAGATAAGATTCTTTTGCCTGTTTGGATGATGTTCCATGTGGTCAAGTTGCTTAAATCGATTTTGTAAAAGATAGAATCGGCAGCAGTAAGTCAGATTTATTTCCATACATATGAATATAAAAGGAAGAAAAAAACACTATCATGGAAACTATGAATGGTTTTAATAGAAAATAATCCAGAAATGATGCGGTCAACTTTTGGCAATAAGCATGTAATAGAGACATTCCAATTAAATTGCAAGATTGTATTTATGAAAATAATAGCATCTCATTTAACAAAGAAAAAAAACAACAACAGCAGCAACTTATTTTTCTAAACTCAACTTGGTATCCTACCTACAATCACTTTGAAAGACAATGTCATTTTCCATTTTTTTTTTCATAGAGACATTAAAACATAATTGCACGATAGAAACTATGAAAAACTATGGCATTCACATTTACTATATATATATATATATATATATATCACCAGCAACTGATTTTTTTCAAATCATAACTTGGTACCTGAACTACAATCACCTTGAAAGCCATACCACATTTCAAATTTCTTCATTGATTTTTACCCATGGTTATATTCCAAATAGAGTTTGGTAAACCTTTTAAATTGATATCAGCATTTCTACGTTCATTCATTTCATTCATGGTACAATGTCAGGCTTACAATTCAGGAAACACTCATTCACACTTCATCAAGTGTGATACTATATGTACTACATGGAATTTGAAAGAGAATCACGCCATGGAGTTGGTCAAAAGTCAAGCAATGCTATATTAAGAAGTAGTAGAGAACAATGAATAGCTAGCATGCATTAACTATATTAGTTCTTTAAGAACAATTACCATGTCAGCATTAATATTAGCATTCTGTTCATCAAGTATCTCTTGAATCTTTTGTTTTTTCATCCGCTGCATCTCTCTTAGTCTGTCTCTTTCACGCTTCCCAATTTCAAATTTTTCCTGAAAAAATGTCGAGTAAACACTCCATGTGATCCACAAAGAAAAAAAACTCCATCATCCTTGAGATGTAACAAGATCACTTATGTCAACATAAACGATGTGCAATTACGCTCCAATGAAGCAAGATAAGTCGTGAAAGGGTAGAAAGAGAGAAAAAACGTTATCTACGCAAAACAAGTTCTGTATAATTGCACGAGCCTAGATATACGATTACACCTAGATATACGATTACAACAGTTAAAAACCTAGTAAAACTATTCTATCAGATGTCAAGCGTTAGAATCTAGTACAGGCTCGTCAGATCATAAATATATGAACTGGATCTTTTTCTAGAAGTTTGGGGTTTAGGAACAATGGTACACTCTACCAAATCCTAAGAAAGATATCAGAGAAGAAATTTCATTTCGTAAAACAACAATGTAAGAGCAAGGCTGTCGCAGCCCTATCTCATTAATCGTAAACTGCAGGAAAGCGCATTAACACAGGAAAGGAGGGAGAAGGACTATCTATTGTGTTTGCGCCCAACACCGACCCACCGAAACGAAAAATTCTGATTTCGCGATAAGACGTACTTAAGCACAAGAAATAGAAAACCGACCGAACAACGACGGTGGTATCGATCAGATTTCAACGGCACAAGCGATCGGAACTTACTTCCTCGCCATACTCATCGCCATCGTCGTCCTTAGCGTCTTCGTCGCCGATGTCATCCTTAGCCTCATCTTCGTCGGGGCTAGCCGTTCTGGCGACAGCCTCGAGTTCCTCCTCGTCGATCTCCTCGTCGAGATTGGCCTCCTCTCCATTCCTGCCCTCGTCCTCCGAGGCGATCGAGGCGGTTCCCTCCGAGGATGTCCCCGAATCGTAGGGTTTCGCCATCTGCGCTAGGGGAACGAAGGGTTTCGCCTCTCGAAGAACGGAAGGAGTCGATGTGCGGGTAAGGAAAGCGGCTTCCTGTTGCGGAAAGTATCGTTCTGTGAATCGGTACGAGCTCAAAACGTCCGGGACCCGTCCGCTCCCTCGGCGCCTGAATGATTTACGTTACGCTATTCGGGTTCCCTCCAAACCTAGCTTTTTTGGTTTTTATGTTTTTTTAAATCTTTTTTTCTCTGATTTTTAAGGTAAAAATTAAAATGACCTCGTTCTTATCATATTAGTAAAACAATAAATCGCTGTGGAAAAAAATTTATTAAAATAACTTCTTATTCTATTTTTGTTTTAAAAATAATTTTAATCCAGTATTATAGCACTTTTAGTTAAAGTTATTACGTAATAAAGTAAAACGAGTTCAGCAATATTTTGAACATTTTGAATAAAAATATTACGGCAGTTTACTGGATCACGTGAGAATTTATAGTATTATCTATCTAATTTTCATACTTTCAAAAATACTATCATATTTTTGCTACCCATTAAAAATTTTTTACTTTAAATTTACATTATCAAATTCAAATATGAGAGTCCGAAATTAGTTTATATACTTTAAAAAACTCTAAATCACTCTCAGAGTAAATCAATGTACTCTTTAAAACCACGCACTATGTCCTCGTTTTGAATTTGACTGCATAAATTAAAATCAATGATTTTTAAAATTTACATACATGGTAAAATTTATCCCGTGTTTAAATGGCAAAGTGACCGTTCAGGCAGGCATCAATTGCTACCTACCTAAGATGATGTTTTAGGTAATAATTTAACTCCTTCCTCCACATCAGTATTTAGACTCATCACCCCTACCACCGTTTCACCACCGCGACATGTCCAAATGTGTCAACTAGACCAAACAACGAGTTTAGATGCGTTGCGCGAACCTGGAAGGGTCACTCGAGCCAAGCGATGAACCCAACAACACTTCCAGGTCCATCGAATAGTGTGGTCCCGATGACTCATTAGACTCATCGCCAGCTAAAACATGGTATACGGGTAAGTTATAAGTTAGGATTTAATTCAATACTTTTAGGTTAATTATTTTAATCAACTTGTAGCTATAATTGGGATAATTTAAATAAACTTAATTAAAACCTAATAAAATTATCTTATTAATTTAATATATATTTTTAAATATTTAGATTAAATTTAAATTTTAAATTAAAAAAATTCTTAAAAGTAAATATTATAAAAAAATAATTATTATTTATAATATTATGTATACAAATTAGTAAAAAAACTTAATCACTTGGGCATTTATTATTAACAGTCATTCAGCCATTTATTATACTGAATTTATCATAGACTCAGCTCATTATAAAATGTATCACAGTGATACTCACAAATCAATGCTATCGATAAATTACTATAACTCCCCTAGTTCGAAAAAAAATCACACTTCTAAACTTAATTTTGAATGGTGTTGATATATATTTTCGTTAAAAAAAAACTTCAAACCACTGTCGCAAGCCTCTTTAACATATTCACATATCTGAATTCCATAGAATTTAAACCTAAAAAAATTAAAATTAAAAAAAAAAAAAAGAGCGAAGAATATAACTGGAATGTGACATGTCTTTTTTAATTATAAAAGTTGATACTTAAAACGGGTAATAATGAAACTTCATTAACGGTTGAGTAAAATGTTTATATATATATATATATATACGAAATCCTTCTCCTGTGATTTTGAATGTGCAGTTTCATGCGGTGCCGCAGACGTGGCATTTGCCACGTCTACAGCATGAAAAGAACACCGCGTTGTGAGAAAGCAAACATCGTCTCCTACGATTTCTTTCCTCTCTGCTCCGCCCCTTCTCGTCTCCCTAACCTAGTCTGCCGAAGTTGAGCTAGAGAAGCCCTTCTTTCTCACGCAACGAATCGCCTAGCGTTCCTCCCTCTCTTGCCGTTCCTTCGCGGTGTCGTTTCTGCGGTTGAGCTTTCGCCGTGAATGCCTTGCCTGCGGTGTACGCGACAAGCCGACCTCTTGCTTCGCAGAGGATCCCGTTTCTCTCCCTCGCCGCGAACCCTAGAGAGGTTCGAGATCCTCTAATCCTCTCTCTCATGCAAACCCTAGGTTTGTTTTCTCTAATCCTCTCTCTCGTCATGAACCCTAGGCCTTGCTGTGGAAATGCATCCCCCCCTCTCTTCCCGCGACACGCAACGACGGCAAGCAAGTCCGAGCATATATAAACTTGGGTTCAAAGTAACGGCTTTATGAATCATAAGTGGCTCAATATATCTTCCACGTACTTTCGTATTAGTGTGATATATAGTTAAGACACAGAAGATTGTTATATAAGGTATTGAGGTCGAAACTCGGCACGTTTGAGCATATACTACCTCTATGTCTTAACCATTTGTAATAATGTTTAGTAACTACCCATAATTTACCTCCTCTATATTAGTCTAGGGATAGATTGACAGTGAAACTGGGGCGAACAAATTACATTTTTACCACATAAATGGCTTAATATATAAATTTATCCCTTTTTTTTTTGACACATTTAAATTTAACGTACGTCGATTAGATGGTAAATATTTGAAAAAAAAATCTAATGACTTTATTTATTTTAAAAACTACAAATAAATAAAGAAAAACAATTGCCAAACAAGTCTTAAAATTCGCATTTTGCAGGCGGATGATTTAATAAATAAAAACTAGAGATTCACCGGCCAACCAAGATTTGGATATGGTGGAATATAAACACAACTTACAAAATAAGAATAAGAAAAAGCGGAATTCCTTGTGTTTCCCTCTTCAAGTTTACGGTTTAGTTAGGGAATAATGTAGGCAAATTAAATAGTTTTAAATCCGTAATAAGGCACTCCGGCCAGAATATTAATTGTTTTTTTATTTACCTTTCACAGCTGTAGTGAATATTCTTGCTTGGTTTAATTAAAATGTTGTTGACTTCGTATAAATCAATTAATTTATGATCTGTTCCGATGCAGGGAAGAGATTAGAGAACCAATGCCATGCATGAACAACAAGAATGTACAAATCCAAGGGTTAAACAAAAAATGTTAATATTTATTTTGGCACCTCCCTTATGTGTTAGTCACTGTTCTAAGTGATAGTAGTCATTCATGATTTACGACGGATTGACGGGGACACTAGGAGCGAGCGAAGTCGCCTTTTGCCACTAAGAATTAATGTACAAATCTACGACTGAGTATAAGTGAAGATACACAGAGCAAGATGGTAGCATTAGTTCGTTTGAGTAGTATCTCATTGCAAATGCAGTAATTGAGCGGTACATCGATCGATAATGTACACTTCGAGCGGTGTCTCAGAGGCCAAAACCAAGAACTGAGCGATACTTATCGCCGTGTTAACTAGCGTATTAATTAATTACGACTGTAATCTATCGGCAGCGTCAAAATTCAAAACTCGGGCGTTATTTTCGTTCTGGTCGTCGCTCGCGCGCCGGCCGTCAGAGCCAGAGCGCGCCGGCGTCGCGTAGTAGCGGCACGAGTTTGCCGCCGAGGTGGAGGGACATGACCTTGTCCGTGGACCCGACGAGGTTGCCGCCGATGAAGACGGCCGGCACCGACGGGGTGCGGCCGAGCATCTTGGCGAGCGCGCGCTCCATGTCCCTGCCCTTGGGGTCCTGGTCCAGCTCGTGGACCGCCGCGTCCACCCCCAGCTCCATGAACAGCCGCTTCACCGCGTGGCACATGCAGCAGGAGCTGACGCTGAAGACCGCCACCGCCTTCTGCGACGACAATCGCAACACTCTGTCCATCGCCGCGCTGACAAAGAAGATCGGAAACGGTAGTTAATTATCGGTTTCGAGTGTTTAATTTGCTGGTGGTTTGAGCTCTGCAAAGTGAGGTGTTTATATAGCTGCTGGGGAGAGACAGTGCTGACGGATTGATGCAAATGCTATGGATGATGATGATAAGATCAGGAAAGGATCGGAATGTTCGTGATATTTGTTTTTGCTTTATGTTTTTTTTTGTCTAATGACCAAAATGCTCTGTGTTCCCCTCATTATTGTTATGAAAGAGACTGTAGAACAGTTTGTTTTCCTATATGCATGAGAATTCGCTTGAGAATTAAAAAAAATAGAAGGTCAAATAGGGTTTTAAATGATTGAATTAGAATGTTTTGAATAAAACGTTTTCGGTTTATTGAGTTCATAAGATTTAGAAAAACATCCATCAAATTGTGGATAATGTAGAATTTACTCTGGGGGTGCCGCCCCATGCAATCTACTTTCATATGCAAAGATTCTGATGGCAACTGGATTAAGATGATGCTTTCTGTTCGTGATAAGTTTTAGATCCGATCGAGCTTTTGCTGAGTGGCTGATGGCAACAATTTTTCGGAGGCAATTTATATATATATATATTGATATATATAATCTGCTACTTGATTCCTTCAGCAAAATCTTCAAGTGACTTACAGTGGGAGAACAAAGCGCGCACGATAACGATAGTGAATGAACACTAGATATTCTAAACGCATGCATGCATGCTTAATTAATTATTTAGACTGCGCGGCGTTTTAGTTAAGGGTTAATTGATTATTGTCTGATCTCTTGGGAAAATGTCTCTAGTAATTGTAGATATCATCTTTTAATCTAATAGATTAATATAATTGTGTATTTTATGTTCTATTTTAAGTTTCAATAAATGTTTTAAAACTTTGACGATAATTTATACGATTCTCTATTAGTTGACTTCTGATGAGTGGACGTGTGATTAACGCTGATCACTTACATGGATGCTTGTGCCTGACGTGAGATTCGAGGTTCTCTTCTGACTAGAATAAAAATGAAATGAAATAAAATAAAATTAAAGATGAAACAACCTTTAATCGAAAGAATTGATTTATATGATGATTGATGGACATTTCAATTTATTCCCTTTGGGCTTGAAGAAAGAATTCTAGATCATCTCCGCTCGCGTGCTTATAATAATAATAATAATAATAGTAGTAGTAGTAGGTATCTGATTCATTTACACGTATTTAAATATTGGTTATGCTTAACGATCAAATTGCATTAAGGATGATCTTGTCTGAATATGACCAGATGAACAGCTGAGGATACGACTGAGTTGGTGAATCAGAGAAGACCGAACTGACACCCTGCGAGCTGAAGTGGTGAATAGATGGGCTGAGCTGGACCGAATGACGCTGCACCCGAGCAATTGATGAATCTGTCGGTCCGTCCGTCCGCTAGTTAGCTCCTTCGCACGCTACTTTGTTCGTCCGTTCGTCCGTTCGTCCTGCGCTTGAAAACACTTGCGCAGACCAACAGAGCATTAGCCACCAAACCAGAGATGGGGTCCTCTTATTTAGTACTTTGACGCTCAAGTCAGTGACGATTCCAACCGAACAAACAGTAAAAGAATTGTACGAGGTATATTTAGGAATGTGTGCGTATTGGAAAGCGTGAAGATAACTTACCTGCATCGAGTACCAAGGACCTCTATTTACAGTGGGCTTTCGTCATCTGACACATGCGGTGATGTGTTTCCA
>JBBPFP011111551.1:0-11994 GCA_037974795.1 Kaempferia galanga | reverse complement strand
AAGGTGCTTTGACCTTGTACTTAGGTCAACTGCAATGGATTAACAACCACTTAGGTTGTAACCAAGTCAAATCTTCTAGCCTCTTTATTTTAGTTTATGTTTATTTATATAGTTGTTGTGTTAGACTAACCTTGAATCCCTGCTTATAGTTGGCTCAAGATATTATCTTTTTAATTGCAGGATTAATCTACCTCCAGTCGTCCCATGCAAAGGGGACCAACACATGGTTGATTTGGTTGTGCCTTTCCCTTTCCTTTTGCTACATTCTGACCCATTGGAGGAGTATCTTTTTCATTTAGATCTATGTCTAGATTGACATCTTTGTTGGATGAGGTGTTGTTTGCCTCTAACTTTAAGGTCCTCGCCTTCTTCGCGGCAACAATGTGATCAGCAAACTATAGAGTAAACATTGAACACTTTCTAACTACACATGCTTGAGATTAAAAGCAGTGCTATTATTTTCCTCGCGATATTTTTCATATGTAAGCTATAATATATCCTCATCATTATGCCTGCTTCGATACTCACTATAAATACTATTGTAATTTGTATTGAAACGATATACCTTTTTCTGGATTGTAATGTGCTTATGTGATCGTATCACACCTGCACTTCTATTGGGTGAACCTACGGGGTGATTCTCATTGTAGTAGCTTGCAACATGTCTGTAAAAGGCATTCGCCTTTTGATCATTGTTGATGATTGGGTCATCGCTAATAATGACAATAGATCTCGCTAAGACCTCATCTTCAATTTTTTTCCATGTTTGACCGCTTGCTCCTCCTACCCTTGGTGACTAAATCCGTCTTTTCCAAACTTACAAGGTTAATTAGGGATTCACTTTTGTAGAGTTGAGTATCTGGGACAGAAGTCAATTTTGCCGATTCTTTCCCTTCGGAGATGTAGAGGACAATGATATTGCTTGTGGATTAGAAAATCCATAAATAGAAGGCAACATGAAATATAGGTTGCTCATATTTTCCCAATATTCAGGTGTAGGAGTTTGATATGGAACTCAAGAAGCGTTAATCGAATGATTCAAAGAATTTCCAAAATCTTGGAAATTTTAACTATATTGTGGAACAAATGAAAATTTTAAAAATTAGATAGAAGAAGCCAATTGAGAATATTGATAATCAGTAGAATTTATGAATATTCGGAAGAAGCATTCTTCGTACATGTTTTTGAGAATTTATGAAATTTCTAAAGAAAAAATTCAATTATCTTCATCCATTCTGGATAAAAAATAGGAATATAAAAATAAAAATAAAAAAATAAGTCTGAGATGATCAGGATAGCAGAGAAATAAGAAATAAAAATTTAAAATACATTTGAGATGGTCAGGATAGTATAGAAGAGATTTTGGTAGTTATTCATGATGTAGAATAATGTTATTGGATAAATGAAATAATTGGTAGAACCAGATGAGTATTTATGGAGAAATTCTTGAAAATTTATTTGATGACTATTTTTTTTATTATTTTTATAAAATCTGATGATTCAAAGATAGTAGGGAATTTATCATTTTTAAAAATATATATATATATATAATCATTGAGACCGTTGGGAATTTCTCTTTTTTTTTATTTTTTTTATTAAACATACTCCTTAATTACGTTTAAAAAAATTGAACGCAGTTAATATTTATATTTATAACATCCACTCACGTTGATTATAAATACTAACAGAGTATTATAACATTGGATATTTTAAAAGCAGCAGATTATAATATGATCCAAAGCTTGCGTCCATAACAAATTTTATTTGACAAAAGATTATTTTTAAAATTTAAATATGTGGCTATCATATCACACGGTGACCATTTAAATTATCATACTGATCCTCTAGACCGCATAGAGTACCGTTGGATCCTTAAATTATGATGAAGGATATCTATCTGCCACAATTCTTGCCGTACTTTCTGATTTTCTGTATAATGGGAAAAAAAAATTGAGGACGACATGCCTCCCGAGTGCCCTACACCTTCGTCTTCTCGTGGAACAAGGCAACAATGGATAAACTGTCAGTTTAGTCCCCAGTGAATGTCATAAATGTTGATTCGTCAAAGTCTATGCCCCACTTTGAGAGGAGGATATGTTCGTGCCCGCAGCGGTCCCAATCACGATGAGATTTTCCGTCAATCCAACTCCGTCCATCCTCGATCAGTGCAATATATATCACCGAGCGGGCAAGAAAACAAGTTCAGTGGGGAAAAAAATCAGTAGAAAATCAATTGGATAGGCAGAAGGTTGACAACAAGAATGAAGGGGACACGCTAGAATGATTAAAGCGTTAGAAGCTCCAGTGTCCACAGGACCAGACTGCCCGCAAAAACTAACCAGTGATCCAAAAATCACAAGTTTTGCTTCCATCGCTACTTGAGATTCGTCTTTGTACATACAGGAGCAGATGATGCTGACCATTATCCTTCCGCGTTATTTATATGCACAATCAAGAACACCCTTTTTTTTTTTTTTTTTTGTTTGTGATTTTGGAGATTTTGAGGTTTTAGAGCATGTATGTGCATGGTGACAAAGAATGAGGATGATGGTTTAGGTTTCTGAGATTCTTCACGATTTCTTATGATTTACTGGAGCAGCTCGGAGACCCACTGCACGTCCGGCGTTGCGGCTTCTGCCATCTCAAAGATGCTTTCTTTGCTCAGTCTTTCGAACATCTTCGCCCTCAGGGGCCTCCCGGACTCGACCCTCCTCGGAACCTCCTCTTCCTCCAGCCAGACGGTCGCTGTGGGAGTCGAGGGCGTGCTGTAGAAGCCGGAATTAAACACGGCAGTAGGAGAGGAGAAACCACCGCCGATTCCGGTCGACTGGAACGCCCAGGAGCTGGGCACCGACTTCGCCTTCGCCAGTTGTAACTGCCTCAACGATGCCACGATTTCGTTCACCGACGAGCCCGCTTGCCACGACGCTCGCCGCAGCTTCGTGCTGCCTGGCGATATTGGCGGCGACTCGGTCGACGGAGACATCGGCGGCGACGTAGGCGATGGAGCCAGAGTATTGGCAAGGTACGTTTGAAGGAAGTTCGATTCGGCGGCCGCGGTCGACGGGGAACACTGCTGGTGCTGCGGCGGCGGCGGCGCCACCAGGCGGAGCTGGTCGGGTGTGTGGGCGAAGAAGCAGACGCGGCGGAGGCAGGCCGTGCCGTCCTTGCAAGGCTGGGTGCGGTATCGCTCCGGGTGGAGCCAACACTCGAACACCCCGTGTGCGAACTCGCAAGCGTCGCCGCGCTTGCACCCGCCAGCCTTCCGGAATTCCGGGCAGGGGGTGCCAGAGTACCGTTGCTTCCGAGGGTCGCGGCGACGAGCTTTCTCGCCGGGGTGCGCAAAGGGACACTCGGTCCAGTCGTGGGCTCGCCCCCGGCTGCATCGCCTCACCTTGAACTCGTACATCCGGAACTCATCGGAAGCGTACGCGTCCACCACCGGTGGTGAGTCCTCCCCTGCCTCCTCTCCAAAATAAAGCTGCAGCGCAGCGAGAGCTGCATCGTCGAAGAGGCCGTCGCCGGCCGCCGGTTCGTCGAGAGAGGACCAAGGAGGAACGTGCACGGTCGGATTTTGATGGTTGACCCCTCGCCCAATGATCATCATCGTCTTCCTCTCTCTCCCTCGGCCGCCTTGTTACCCCGTCGAATTCTGCCTGAAGCTCCACGGTGTTTAAATCGGGAAGGCGGTGACCGGTGTTGGACTACTAACCCAACCGCGGTTAATAAATATCTAGAGTTCTTCAACGTCCGAAGACTGACGGCGTCGAGTTCATGACGTAACCTCACCCGACTTCACGTCCCCCCACTTCGTGTCAGTTTCCAGTAGATAAGGGTACGCAGGCCCGGGCCCATTTATCCACCAAATAAAAGAGAAGGTACATTGCGGTGCTGCCTATCAGTGCGTGCGACAAAATTCCAGTAAATAATTAATTGTGACTTGTACGGCCAAAATTGGACACATGGAGCACTGTGACCAGTAGGGCGATAAGGGCGTGCCGAGTGGTGGACTCCGTCGGTTATAGCCGTTGATCAACGACGCCGTCACGTGAGCCTCGCTCATCGTTGGACCGGCCGGATTAATTGTTTCTCTCGACCGGCTCCAGAGAATGACTGCCAGGACAGACCATCACGATTTCATGAGAAAGAAGCGGTCGGATCCAGAGAGTCCGCCTCCGATCGGTCGACGGCCCCACGTTTGCCTGCGGTCCAGGGTTCGGGTGGGACGTCACGCGAGACCCGCCGCTTGAACCGTGTAGATTAAATTCCACTGCAGGGTGCAGTGTCTCCTGTGGCTGGCTCATGCTCCACCGGCACGTCGCAGTCTCATGGAAGACAGAGACCATCAAGTGCATGCATGCGAGTTAGTAAGGGAGGGTGGGGCCAGTCTAATCCTATCCGCTTAGTGTCTCAATTCGTGGTTGTAGGGGGCGCACGTGGCGCGCAATGGTTGATGGCTGCTGGGTTGACGGCCCTTTAGTGTGCCTCAAGTTGTGGCGTAGGAGGAGGGGTTTGATTGGGTAAACGGGAGTTAGTGGCTGTTCGTGGCAGGGGAAGCTAGGAAGGAGGGGTCACATGATGTACTTTTATGGGAAAAAAATTGGTTAATCAGATTCGATAACATTCAATGAATTTGGGACGATTGTACGAAAAAATTTTTATGGTTGTCAAAATATGGAGGTACAGTATGTTTCAGATTTATTATTCGTTAAATAGAAAATTTTTTAATAATACATCATAATTAGAGTTTTAAACTTTAAATCCTTAATTTATTCTATTCATTAAACCTTTCTCCTAGATGTTTGAGATAACTTTTATAAGTCCTATGTCGGATAGATTAGAGGAGTCGAACATTTTATTATTATTAAAATTTAAAAATTAAAGACGCTTCTTTTTTATAAACTAGATTGTTTTTTTTTAAATATTTAAAAATTGTTTGTGCCTTAAGTATTATAAAACCTACTGCTAAATTTTCAATTGCTTGTAAAATAGGGTAGACGATTACTCAATCCATTTAATGCATGCATTTAAAATTTTGATAAAGTTTTATTATATAAGATAATTTTTTAAAAAGATGTAATTTTTAATGAACGGTGTTGATCTACTACACAACACTTATGCGCGACTGTGTTCGTGCTCGAGGGGCATGCGCACCCTCAGACACGGACGCTACCGTGCACAAGAGATGGGCAACATATCTTTACTCTTTTAAGGAAAATATAGACGAAAGTAAAGTGATTTAAATTTTACCATAAATTTTTAGAGAATATATTACAATTAAAAATGATATATAAAAAAATATAATTATAAATTATAAATTTTAAGAACTTATCAAAATAATGATGAGTAATTTCACTAAAAACTAATAGTGATTATTTTTATAACATATTTAGTTATTTCCCTCAAATTTTAAATTTGCATATACTATCCATAACTTTTTTTCTCATTGAACTATAATTATGATCAAATGATTCAAAATGATATGTAATATCTTTGTGTAACAATTTTAACCAAAATATTGCTATATAAATTTAACACTTAGATCAAAACTATTACATATATCGAGCAGTTTTAATTAGTCAAAACTTTTATATTATCATTTTGAGTCATTCGGTCACTTTGAAGGAGCTGAAATTACATATTCAAATTTTGTGCAGAAAATATTTACGTAATATATAATTTTAGAGTAAAATTGTTAGATAATCATTTCTGAGTTGTTAAACCACCTTCAAATCATTGCTATACTCTAATAGTATCTTATAGTGCATCTATATATCTTGGGTTAGCTATGTCACATGGTTTAACCGTGCTCATCAAACTTGATAAGCTCAACTGATTCATTCGTGTTCGTCTGACTAACTTGAACTATCTTATCACCCGCATCCACATACTGTAGGACAAAACCATTTGATCGACCCACTTTGAGACTAAATTTGACATCCCAATATGCATATACAGAATCTTGGATCGACAGTACAAGAACCAATAAGTACAGATGATAACATCACTTTTCTCACCATGCAGAAGAGTTGCCATGGCCAAATGCTGAGAATTACTTGAACAGTTCTAGTAGAAGCTTTGGATCTTTAGCTGACTTGAAAACTTGGACCGCAAAGGTTTCCATTTTCACTCCTGCTTTCACCATCCAATGATTCATCTGTTCTCTTTTTGTTGAGCTCTGAGTACATGTCTTCAATCATCGGTTTCCAAAGACGCACACGAGCATTTATAAACCAATTCGACACCTAGACATCAAGGCAAGAACAAATGTAAGCAATCCCAAACGTGAGTGTCCCTTTCTTCCATCTCCGCGATCATTTCTTGACGAATAGAAGTTAGTCATTGTACCTGACTCCGAGTCAAACCACTTTTTATCGCAAGCAAATGCTTCTCATTGTCTTTTGGGTACCTGACAACATCCACACTGTTCTAAGTTGATCGCAGAATTGATGCAGAAACCAACCTCTACTTAGTGAAAAAAACTTGAAGAAAGAACTTACGGATGCAAAAAGTTCTCGAACATCCAAGTTCGTAGAACGGAGACAGATTTTTCAGGCAAACCTCTCTGTGGCCTCCAAGAATGTTGTTCACTCTTCTTCAGCTGTTGCAGAGGCCACTGCTTCTGGAGCAATGAGGATTCAAGGTTCTTTTCCTTTCCTTTGAGGTTTTCGGCACCAGATTGTTGAGCAATCAGTATAACCAGACTAGTAATTCTCCTTTTTAAGTTTTTATATAGTGAAGAAACTGAATGTAATGCAAAGTGGGCATGGCGGTCGGAGGTGCTTGTCTGGATTAGGGAAACAAAAGAGGCCATGACATCTTGCATCTGCTCCAAGCAGTGATTGTAACTGTGATCCACCTACAATTTTGAAAAAAAAGCACTTCTTGATAAATAATCGGTTGTGTAAGAAACTTTTGCCAACAGAATGAGAGATTGTGAATCAGCAAGAAATGGTGAATTAGCAAGTGTGGAAGCTACAAATTATGGCTAATAAGCGAAATAGGAAACCAGACGATATGTCGCTTACCAATTGAAGCATTGTTAGCAGCTCACTTTTCTTTCTATTAGCTTCCTGGCACATTTGAGAATCCACATTGTCCAGAGTTTCAGTTTGCCCGAATGCAAGTAGCAATTCTGAAAAAGACACTTTAGCCTCCGGTGAATCATTCATGTTGTTGAAATCAGCTAGTGCACATGTAGCAAATTCAGCAAGAACTTCTTGTACTGCGTGAAGATATTTTGATCTTGACAACATATGGGATAACTGAACGAAGCGAGAAGAGCTGTGATTTAGAGAAGGCTTCTCAGTGCATGCATTATTCTCCTTTTGTGTCATTCTCAAACAGAAATCATTGAGAGAGCTTTGGTTAGCATGATTGGAGGCTTGAAACTCAGTTGAACAGCGCGCACTGTCTGCTGATGTTACTTGAGTTACAGCAGAACAGCTTATCTCGGAGCATTGATCAGCAATATTGCCAGCGTCGGTGAGGCATGGCTGAGAGGAGCCAACACTGAGAGAAAGCTCACTACCCGGAGCCAGTGCTGGGTTGCCATAAGCATGCCAGAAATTCCAATTCGGGTCTTGACAGTTCCAACCAGGCAGTGAACTCTTCTTTACATGATAGGATGGTTGAACTACACTGAATGTTTTGCCTAAAGGCACTTGATGACTGACCAATTCACTCTGATTCCACAGGAGATTGATATCACTTGGCGACCCAAAGTTACAGTGAGGTGATTCTGCAAGTGACGAAGTAACTATCATATCCTCCCAGGTACTGTTTTCCAGCACACTGGTGGTGGAAGATAAAAGATTAGCAAGTGAAGTGGCAGAAAGGGAAGTTCCTGAAAAATGCTCACGGAGGCCAACATTGGCAATGGGTCGATCGAATGAATCATTACCAATCCGAGTAAAGTTTCTAGAAAACGAGGTGCCACTAAATGGACTAGCTTCACTGCTTGTCAAATAAACATCAGCAGTTGCTGTGTCTTGAACTGCAGAAACAAAGAGATTACCGGCAAACATTTGCCTGTGGATGTTATTGCCCGGTATGCCTGACTGGAGAGAAGAACCAAAGGTTGGATCAAGAATCATGTTACTTTGACTAAAATCGAGGAATGAGCCATTGAAAATGTCATTCTCCATCCCAGTCCAAGGATGCTGGAATTGCACTCTCAGGAAGTGCTACTGCCGGTCTACTGGATTTGCCGAGCTATCAAGTTTCAGGTACCACTTGGATTTAGAAAGAAAATCCTTTTTGCTAGACATTCATCTCATCACTGTAGACAAAATGAACTCTTTTAGATCTTACAGTGGGTAGTGGCTTAGGTTTCCAATATCTTGCTCAGCATATCATAAAGGGAAAAAAAATGGAAGTAAAGCTGAATTTTATGAAGCATGCATACACAGAATCCTCATTCCTCTCAACTCCAAATCATACACTTGATGGTAAATGATCCAACAAAAAGATTAAGAACGCAAAACGAAATCCAACATGACGGAGTTCTTCCTTCAAGAAACAAGACAACACAGTATTGATCTGAAATGGAAAATGTTAAACTTCTGGTTTTTGTTGAGAGAAAAAACCCACAAGTGTATTTTGTACCAACCACTTTGCTTGCGTACGTAGTTGCATGCTAAAAACTGCAATAAATTTCTCACTGCTAAAGGAGATGCTATTCAGATCTGTACATGCACTTGAATTGACTCAACTTACACCTTAGATGTTACAAAATAGTTGAATAGAGGATTGCTAACTTACAAGCTTCGAAAATAATAGTACAAACAAGATCAAATGCACAATGTTTCCAAGCATCCTCCACATCAAAATGATCAAATCATGTATAACGTTCAAACGAGAGCAAAAACAATTCATTGTTAAAGTAGTTTTGATTGAAGCAACAACAGAAGGTAGCAACAACTTAAGATTTTCACAGGTCTTAAACAAAATTCGAGCTTTCAAAGCAACAACAGAAGAGCATTTAAACCTTCTAAAAAACCAACCTCTCTTGACTGTTCATCGTTGCTCAGACAGTAAGCTACCAAAAGAATAACCAATGTCGTTCCCTCCCTGACAGAAGAGCTAAAGTGGGAGAGCATTGCAGCTCAGATCCAAATCACGTTTGAGACTTGTGCCATTGCATTTTACTTTTCCTAATGGGAAGAAATCTCCACTCATTCGGTCAAAAAAGGGAAACAGCTCGTTTCCTTAAAAAATGCCTACAACAGATGGATAATTCATGGCTCAAGAACAAGCAAGAAAATGATGGAGCACAGAATTCATCAGGCTTCCATCCTTTTCAAGATCACTTATAGAAGAAGTTCCTTCTTTTTGAGTTATCAGGGCATTGAGGGGGGTTTTCACCAGCACAAAATCCAAAAACATGGGGCCCAGAGCTGAAGAAGAATTATGCCCTTCCTCCCCTCTCAGAGCATATAGCCACTGTAGTTACACGACTGGGATTCGCTGTGATTTGATCAAATAAGGGAGAGAGTTTTTCATAAATTCCCAGTGTGATCGCAAAAGGTAAACATATGTGAGACACAGTAAATGCATGGATTTATGGCCCATGGTCGACAATAACAACGGCAAAGAAAAGAAAAAATAGTTACTTTGCGAAGCCAGACAAGAGTTATAAGCATATTATATCGCTCACCTTTTCCATATGATTGAGATGATGACATTCTTCAAAGTTGAAATGGAAGGCCAATCATTCCTCCTATTCATCTGCACATAGTAAATTTGTTAAATCGATTCATTTTTGGTTGTTCATCCACCAGAGCCAAATCAAAACACACAGCTCATAAACTCTAAATAAGAGGACAAAATAGAGATTGTCTTCTTCTCCTTCTTCTTCTTCTTCATTTACCATTAATTCAGAACGTGGGGGAGCAGCTTTGAGAGAGTCAGGGTCCCATAAGCTTTTGCAGGTTAGGTACATGTAGCATGGTTCCTCAATCAATGCCATGCAATTGACACTAGAAAAAAGTAAATAAAAGAAAGAGAGGAGTCCCACAAAGGAGGGAAACAACAACGTGGGGAAGAAGAGCCTTACCCCTTTGTGCTGACTTTCAGGTCCCACATTTTCTCCGTGCCCTTCTCCTCTCTTCTTCTCTCTGCAAGGGCAGCAAAACATCTGCAACCTTGCAACAGGAGGCCCTCTCTCCTTACCTGCCTTTAAGCCCAACTTTTTTTGTTTAAAGAAAGAAAGAAAGAACTTGGGGTGGGGGTTGAGGGAGGTTGGAGAAGAGCTGCTTTCAAGGCGCCAGTTGTAGAAGTGAATGCACTTGCAAGGAAGAGGACAAAGTGATATCAGCGAAATCTAACAGGGAGATTTCTGACAGATTTAATGGATCAATATACTAGCAGTTGCTCACTTACCACATTCTCAACAACCAGCGTCGCTGAAGAATCAAGTAAAATAAAAAGTCACCTGCGGTGCTTCAGAAAGGAAACTGGAGGCACGCAAAAAAGGTTTTTTTTTTTTTAATGTAGAATGCATAATTCTAGTGTTCAACGCAAGAGGACAACAAGATTGCATCGACGGCAATGATCCAAAACTGAGCATGTTCTTGGTAAAGAAGTAAAAATGAACCTGTTTTTCTGGATTCAATCTGATAGGGTGCAGGTCTCAATTGAAGCGCATGTCTTTGTACGCTAGCACATGAAGCTACTGCTGCTGCTGCTTCCGCTCTGAGAAACTGAACAGGGCGGACTCATCAATGAACTGCCACTTGATACTATCATTGTGGACTAACCCAAAAAATATATATATATCTGCTCATCCCTTTGTCTTGGTAAAGTAGGCAGTTCTTGTCTATTGGTGAACATAATTTTGATCTCGAGGAATCGATCAACTATAAAACGACAAGAAGGACAATGCATATGACGCACCATGATTAGCAGAATTGCAGCACTCATGCTCCACGTACTACTTCAGGGTGCACAGTCTGGGAAAATCTTTTACTGCTTAACATTTCATCATCATCACGGCTTTGTCACATTACCAATAAATGTTCCTTCTTCCACTGCAATTGCTTTTCTTGTCCCACTTGAACAACTTGATGTTCCCACATTTTGAGAGCGAATTATTGCATGCTCACCACAACCTTGCAAGATGTTGAGCAAGAATATAGAGAGACACCATC
Source organism: Kaempferia galanga (assembly GCA_037974795.1). Lineage (NCBI taxonomy): Eukaryota > Viridiplantae > Streptophyta > Magnoliopsida > Zingiberales > Zingiberaceae > Kaempferia > Kaempferia galanga. The sequence goes on along the minus strand of JBBPFP011111551.1, from coordinate 844 downwards.
GTACAACTCTAGGTGTCGCAAAAAGGGGGAAGAGCGGTGAGCAACACCATCTTAGAACATCTCCAGGCATCTTAAACAATGACATTTTGTTTCTTCAAGAAAATCAACAATGCAAAAGTGTTACTTCCTGAACGATGACTGCTGACAACTCAATGTCAAGGTTCGAAATGGCTCAAGAGTGTAGATTCTACAAGTGTAGACTGTAAACAGTTCAGTCATTTTTGTAGTTACAAATTTGTTGCACTTGATCCTGTGTAGAATGCTGAGATCACAATCGAGAGTCTTCTAGAATAGGGATGATAGTGATACTAGGTGAGGAAGATGGAGATAATGAAGCTTAGGGGTATGCTGGTAGGGTGGAGATTTGAATTAAAGGGAGGGTAAACAGATAGGTTAATAAAAGCTATAGATTTTATGGAAAAGGAGGAGTAAGTGACTGCCGATGAAGTAAGGTAGAGATGAAGCTTATTCAAGTGCAAAAAATATTGTAAGGATTGAGAGATTATGACTTACAACCAATGTGCGTCGTCCATCCCTGGGAAAACCTGAAAAGCACAAAGCATCCCCCACACGTTTGCTACCCTTGAGTTGTCGAAATGCCTTCAGGTCTATGCACACATAGCTGACGACGTTAGCACTAGAAATTAAGAAAAAGGTCTTGGGCTAGGGTACTCCGATGCTCACATGAGAAACCATCCTCGGTGCAAAAAAAAAATATAGAATGCCAAAAGCAAAAAGTAGAGTAGGAGGAAGAAAATGAGTAGAACTTTTAGCACGTTCCAACATAAAAGTACCAAATGTCCCCTTCATATATGCATGCGTACTTTTTTATACTACCTGTTAG
>JBBPFP011111334.1:0-11995 GCA_037974795.1 Kaempferia galanga | reverse complement strand
CGCCAACCTCCCTCCCATCCTCGGCCTCTGTAATCACTCGATCCTTCTAAAAGTACCATCTTTTGTTCGTTTTCGATGGATTCGTTAACTAATTTCGCGCCGCCGTCGGAAAAGATTCGAGCTTTGTGCCGCCGCTGGTGTACGCCATGATGGGGAGCTCGCGCGACCTGGCCGTCGGCACGGTGGCCGTCTCGTCTCTCTTGATCGGCACCATGCTTTCGAAGGAGATCTCCCCGACGGAGGAGCCGTCACTGTACCTGCACGTCGCGTTCACCGCCACCTTCTTCGCCGGCCTCTTCCAAGCCGCCCTCGGTTTGCTCAGGTAGCTTAATTCCCACTACAACACCGATTTCTTAATCTAATGAATTGAATCACTGAAACCGATTGATTCTCAACTCAACGATCCCTGCAGACTCGGTTTCATAGTGGACTTCTTGTCGCACGCAACCATAGTGGGGTTCATGGCAGGGGCCGCCACAGTGGTGAGTCTTCAGCAGCTCAAGGGCATCTTCGGCCTCGATCACTTCACCACCGCTACAGATGTGGTCTCTGTCATGAAGTCGGTCTTTTCTCAAGTTCATCAGGTTCGTATTCCTCTTCCCCTGCAACTCCAAATCCCCAATTTCGATCTAGTGTGATCCGTGTTGTCTCTTCCCAATGCAGTGGAGGTGGGAAAGTGCTGTGCTCGGCTGCTGGTTACTCTCATTCCTTCTCCTCACCCGTTTCCTCGTAAGTACAGATATCGATATCACAAAACTCTGCATTAATTATAGACAAAAGACCAGAAAGAAGCCAGCGCATGACCTGCCCATGCAAATTATTGAACCTTGTCTCCTTCTTCCTGTCGATTGCCTCGCAGTTCATCTATGCGTGCACGCAACTTGTAATTCATAACATTATTAGATTTCAATGAGGGAAACACTCGAGCTTTCTTGTCGGGGATTCTTTTCTAAAGTTAAAATAAATTTTACTTTACGATCGAACAGAGTAAGAGAAAGCCGAGGTTCTTCTGGGTCTCAGCTGCTGCCCCCTTGACCTCTGTGATTCTTGCGACCCTTCTGGTCTACGTCACTCATGCAGAAAATCATGGCGTTCAAGTGGTGAGCATCCATGCTTTGAGTAATTAATTTACCTTATTTTTCTTTAATTTCTTGAGGAAGCATGTGAATGATCTTTGGGTGGTGTATAATAAATTCATTTGCAGATTGGGCACCTGAAGAAGGGACTGAATCCACCTTCAGTGACGAGCTTGACCTTCACGCCGCCGTATCTTACTGTGGCGCTTAAGACCGGCATCGTTTCCGGCATAATTGCCCTCGCAGTGCGTAATATTCTTTACGAGAATGATGATAAATCTTGTCGTCTTCTCTTCTTTTGTATTGAGCAGCCATGATTACGGTTTAATTGTGGTTGCAGGAAGGGATTGCTGTAGGAAGGAGCTTTGCTATGTTCAAGAATTACCATATCGATGGCAACAAAGAGATGATAGCATTTGGGACGATGAACATTGTGGGATCGTTGACCTCGTGCTACTTAACGACCGGGCCGTTCTCGCGGTCAGCCGTCAACTACAACGCCGGCTGCAAGACGGCGATGTCGAACGTGGTGATGTCGGCGGCGGTGATGGTCACTTTGCTGCTCTTGACCCCGTTGTTCCACTACACCCCTCTGGTCGTCCTCTCGGCCATCATCATGGCCGCCATGCTCGGCCTCATCGACTACGAGGCGGCCATCCACCTGTGGCGCGTCGACAAGGTCGACTTCTGCGTGTGCTTAGGCGCTTACTTGGGCGTCGTCTTCGCCAGCGTCGAGATCGGACTCGTCGTCGCCGTAAGTCAAATCACCAAACAAATAGAAATTTTCCAAAATTCTCAAAAACCCAAATCTTGCACAGTTTGATATCAATTTGATCATTAATTTCAGGTGGCTATCTCTTTGCTGAGGGTCTTGCTCTTCATTGCGAGGCCAAGAACTACTGTTCTTGGCCACATCCCGAACTCGATGGCATACCGGAGAGTCGATCAATACCCGATGGCACAGAGCATTCCCGGAGTTCTTATCCTCTGCATTGATGCTCCAATCTACTTCGCCAACGCTAGCTACTTGAGAGAGAGGTAAGCATTAATGATACACACACACACCAATTCAAGTGTTCTTGCTCTGATAGATTCACATATAGGATATTGAGGTGGATCGATGAGGAGATGGACAGCTCAAAGGGGAAGACGAGTTTACAGTACTTGATCTTGGATTTGGGAGGTAATTGAGCTTGAAACTCTACTCCATTCTATGATTTGTTTAAACTTGTTCGTGCATGAATTCTGAATTCCATATCTCTCCGATTGTAGCTGTGGGTAGCATCGACACCAGTGGAATTGGTATGATAGAGGAGGTCAAGAAGGTCATCGGCAGAATCGGCATCAAGGTGCAAATTAAAACGTTCGCAATCATCAATTCAGTTATAATAATGCCGATGCTTTGGACAACTAATTAACTTGTTTGGTTGCAATAATCAATGTGATCAGCTTGTGTTGGCGAACCCGGGGAGTGAGGTGATGAAGAAGCTGGACTCGTCGAAGGTGCTCGAAGCCATTGGGCACGAGTGGATCTTCCTCACTATCGCGGACGCAGTCGCGGCCTGCGACTTCGTGCTGCACACGTGCAGGCCCGACGATGTGTCCTCCTGCGAGAATTCGGTTTGAGTGATTTGAACCAAAGGAGTCGAGATGGTGAGGTTGGTGCGGGGTGAGGCATAGAATTCGGATAGGAATTGTTTGCCGACTGCAGAATTTTGGTACCGGTCACAGAGAAAGTTATAGATATGGATGTTGTAGCAGTTATGAAGGTCAAGTTTGGCGTGAATCAGGAATGAAGCTACTCTGTGCTAGTTGTGTTGTGGTTGAGTGGAGGATGATAGTCATGGCACAATGCGACCCTTTCTCGCATTATTTTAAAATTATGAAATACATCACTTTGGCAAAAATAAATAAATAAAATCATTTTATTTGGGATAGATTGTATAGATAGCCAACAAGTTGAGTTTTGTGCCGAAGTAAAAAAAAAAAAAAAAAAAAAAGTTAGTTAAATTAACCGAACCAATTGAATTATTTTAATTTTAAAATTTCTTATTTAATTTAACGGAATAAATTAAAATTAAAAAAATTATTCCATAAATTCGAAGTAAATGAATCAGTAAATCCTTAATTAATCAATAATTTTTTTATAAATTTGGTTAATTGAATTCTTAATAAAATAATCAATATTTTATTAGTTTGCTTGATTCAATTTTTATTAAAAAAAGTATTCAATTAATTTTTTTAAAAAAATCAATTTATTCAATTTCAATTAATTCAATTCATTAAACGCCACCTATAAATTTAAAATCAGACATAATTGCAAAGTATTGCTGCATTTCAGAGCTTCATCTATTTAATTTGTTAATTATTTCTTAGAGCATGATTTAATTCTTTAAATTTAGTTGGATGAGGTTATTAATTAAGTTAAAAATAGATGAAAAATAATATAAAAAATTTATTAGTAATTAAAATAAAAAAATTAACTAAAACGCACACTTACTTTTCATTTTATCCCTACACCCAAGTGGTTTTAAAGAGTTTTTAAAACAATAACAATCCTTAAGCAGAGAAAGAATTTAAAAAAACCTAAAACATGGTGATTATTTGTGGTTACCCATGTCTTGGGGCTTAGTTAGGAACATAACTGCTATTAAAACCCAAAGTATACAAAACATACGCGGCAAAATCTTCTTATATCATAGTTGGAACAAGCTGCTTACTCTTAGAACGTTAAGTTTACATCATGCCAGGCAAATCTTCCATACTATTAAGTACATGTAAACAGCTAGTCCTGAATTGTTTCTTCATGTCGTAGCATTAGCACCAATCTGAGGCCATCTACCTCTGTTCAACAAAAGCATGTTTACAATGAACATATGGTGTTTAGACAGTAAATGAAGAATGAAACAACTTCGAGATCCTTACCATTGTTGGTTTTTCCTGAACTCTGTTAGAACTGGATATATGTTTTCGAATGCCGTGTAGGTCTCTTCTCTCACCTGGAATAGAATACCAAATTAGTACCAACCAAATCAGCTCTGTATGTTGTAGAGATCGATGGATACCTTAGCTCCAGTAATAACAATTTTTCCTGATACGAAAATCAGTAGCACAATCTTTGGCTGTCTCATTCGGTAGATCAGACCAGGGAAGAGCTCTGGTTCATACTGTTCAAAACAATTGCAGTAAGAATATTGAAAACACTAGGAAAGCAATAAGGTTAAAGGTTAATGCACCCAAAAAACAGTGGGATTCCAACGTGTCAACTGGTTTGTCAGTGAACATATATCTCTGACTAAAAAGACATGCATAAGAGTTTTCAAATAAGAAGAAACGGATGGTCGTCGAAGGCAACTATGCATTAGCGAAAGGCTACAGAAAGTTGCAGCATACTTTCCTATAATATATGCCATAGTTAAGCTTAATGAGCTCTCAGAAAAATCATTTACTGACACTGCAAAAGGCACCATGAGAATATGCTAGGCCTTCTAGTCTGATTGGAAATTTGACATCGCATGAACCCACAATATTCTGAATCTTGAAATCCTATATTTGACATTAGAATATCACAATGATTAAGAACAACAAAATAACCTAAAAGGAAGTACCCAAAAAATAAAATAAAAATGATGGTCACCTTAAACTTGGCAGCAAAACCAAGCTTCTGAATTATTCGAGCATACTGAAAAAGCCAATGAACAAAGTCAGATATTCTTAAATCCCAATGCAGACATATACTAAGCAATAATCAAACAACTATGCAAGCACTAGTCATAGATCATTTAAGATTATATGCATTCACAACTGAAATGACCAGACCTTTCTTGCTGCGAGTTTTGATTGCTGCTCGCTTTTTGCTCCAGTACATACCTACCATGCAGATTTAGAAAGTTAGTGGGTCAGAAACAACTTAAGTGTCAAAGTTTTGTAAACGGAAGGCAACACTAGATCAACAAAGAAGTTCATTTGCATATTGTGCAAGACATCGACATAACACATACAGATATGAAATAAGAGTTTGGGCGGATGGGAACCAGAGGAAGAAGAAATAAATGAAGGTATCTTTACTTACCTGTAAATGGCATTGTGCTAAGAGGAAGTAAAGTTCAATGGCATCATCCACGGTGTGGAGGCAAGGATGGGAGAGATAGTACAGAATTTCAGAGTTTGGTGGTGTAGCTTGCAGTGGTGGAGTTCAGTGTTCACATTGCTAGGAGATGGGAGTGGCTCTTGTCAAAAGAGAGGGAAGGGAGAGCACAAGCATGAGAAGTGGGAATAGGGTTGGGCATTGGGGAAATAATACACCTAACATAAACTATACGTTATATAAGTATCTAACTTATAAACTATAAATAACTCAATCTACGGCTTATATAACTAATTATAAACTCACAACTTATAAATTATATCTTATAAGCAATTGGTTAAACTCTGTTATAATATCAGTCATAATTACTATATATATAGCTAATATTTGATTGATATTAGTATTTAAAATTTTAAGATTAATTGTGTTTTCTAAATTTGGATTGTTTTTTTAACGAGTTCTCATTCCTCATTTTTAAAAATCACGTGTAAGACTCCAATCTAGCATACGTATGGCTACTCTTTTTTGAGTCCCGGTAACATATGTTAAAAAAGAACAAGGTTAGGATAATGCTATCTTTAAGATGAATATCACATGTGCCACTGCAAAGGAAATTTCAGACAGAAGCCTAGGCCTAGCTTGATCTTGGTGGACAAAAACAAAGGTGAGCTTTGGTTCGCAGGAAAACTGCTATAGTAAGGGAGCTTCCAGCCTGAGTAGGCAACCTGAGCAACTGCAGCCTACCCTGGCACATGCATAGAGAGAAGTCTATGCAGTCATGATGAGCAAGCAGTCTGGAACAGGCGGGTGCTTATAGTTACAGCCAGTCATTCTAATATTGCATTAAAAATGCATACCTATCCATGAACTCTTTGATGTCCCTCAGATGAAATGTGTGAATTTAACTGCCTGATTAATGTTTCTGAAGTGATTGACCATTGGTATAACAAAAAATTTTGTTCTCTTGGAGTTTTATCAGAAGCTTACTACTGATGTTCAATCAGTTGTATGCTGACAGCATGGAATCGTAACTTTGCATTTGCATCAATAAACACAACAAACTCGTTCATTCGTGACTCATCACCATTGGATATCTTACATGATAACAATCAAGGTACTAATAATTCTGAATTAATCAAAATACATGAACAAGGTGTGTTATGTGTATTGGTAAGTATGCAAAAGTTCCAAAGACCACAAATTTCACTCTGAAGTTCATATTGGTAATTTCCATACCAGTGAAGGAACCCCAAAAGAAAAGAAAGTATAAAAAAGATTTCCTATGCAAAACTTTCCCTCTATTTTTGGAGGAAAGATGAAGGGAAGGAAAAGGCTAGTTCTTACTTTTCCATTATATTGCCTCCATCCAAGTTTGATGGAAACCACACTTTCACATGCAATGAAACTCATATTCAACTTTAAAAATTATATAAATAAAATCTCAAACCTCTTTCTCTTTCCTTCCCTGCAAGGAAATGAATCCATGATGGGAGGAAAAATATTTTATAAGAGTTTTCCTTACCTCTTTCTTACCCTAGTGGTTTCCTTCTTTGTAGCAAAGGATGCCTTTATATCAAATATTTTGAGCATACCTTAAACAATTAAAATTGGATGGGTTTTCATTAAGTTTCTCTAATTGGAATAACAAGAGTATTATGAAGATTTGTTAATTTAAGAGATATTGAAACTCTAGAACGGACTGTGCACAGCTATACTTGAGAGATTTTGCAAAAAATTAAGCACGCCAGCAATTGAAAGCAGCAAAAAGTACTTCTGAGAAACACAACCAAAATATAAATATTTTCCATTCAAAGAAAACAATAAAATGTTAAGTTGGTACAAGAAAAGGGAATCTAGAACTTCAAAAATATGAAAGAAGAATTAATTACCATCTTTCCAGATGCAAATATCAATGCAGTAGTTTTTGGCTCTCTTATTCGCATAATAACAGCAGCAAAACGCTGCATAAAGGAATAGAAAAACCATTAAGCTAACTTACATGGCTTGTTGCAACAGTGCCTTAGTGGAGCATAATGCATTCATAACTATACCAATTTACTCAGTGGATTTAAACATCTTATCATGGATAAATATATTCTTAAATAAGGAAAAAAAATGGTCACTAAAACATAAAATCCCAGTACAAGTAATCTCATATGCTTTTGCAGTTTAAACTAATGCAATAGAGGGATAGACAATGAAATTTGAAAGCTATTCAAAACAAAATAAGATAGACTTCTAGAGAGTATACTCTTGTTCTATAAATCAAAGAAATACAATTTTTTCCTTCAAGCCATCCTGCAAGTTATAAGAATCTCCTAGTTCTCAATATTTACATAATTGTTCACAAGGTATTGTTCAGCTTATCACTAAAAATTTATATGATCAACTCAGTATACTATGAATTGGATTTTTCTCCATATTGTTCAGGTAATCCTAGAATTCCCAATCAATCCAAGTTCTGAAATAGTTTAACGAAGAATTCAGATGTTTGTCACAATTAGAAATGATAGTTCCAACAAAAAAAAAAAAGAAATGATTAGCCCATCAGAGTAGACCATTTTATAAGAGGATCATAAAAACAACACATGTCATTCATTTTCTAACAATAAATCATACCTTTGGATTGTACTCAGCATTACGAGCTTGTAGAGCTATCGCTTTAAGATCCAACTTGCAATCCAGATTAACAGTTGAAACAATGTTCCTGGTCAAATGAAAGATCACTAATTCTTGACTCATAAAGGATACAGAAAGATTAAAATAAAGAATAAAGATAGGTTAACTAATCACCATAAAATCATCTCAGGATGTGGGGCTAGAAATTCACATTTAACACGACCACCAGAAAGCAATAAAAACTCAAAAAAGATCCTCATAAAAAATCAGTTTAAAGGAACACATTAAACCTCATGCACTGTTTGTTATATAGGTAGTTAAGATATTACATTAATAGGATTATTTAGTAGTTTAAGATACAGGATTTTATAATGAGTCCATATATCCTTGTGTAATAGCCATCTCCTTAATGAGTGTAGTACAATTTTTTTCTCTCCAAATTCTACAAAGTTAGAGAGTCTCCTTTCTAAGATTAAAGTTTTCAAAGAAAACGATCCCCTAGGAGGAAGACTAGTCGCCTTCCCACTCATCAATGCCTTCCCTCCTTTATTTGTAACACGCAGCAAACTCTGCTATTTTCCCCTCTTTCTCTTTATCCCTGTCACTAGTCAACAAGATGCCTTGCTGCTCTCTTCCCTGAGATGCCTGTGAGCCAGTGCCTCCTCCAGCCGCATTGAGCAATAGCACAACACACCAAGTAGGACACAATCCCTACTCCGTCTTGTGCTCAAAGTACACATCTATGTTCCACCAAGCTGCCTCTACCTCCATTTACTTGGCTGATCAGCAAGGACAGCTGTGACATTTGTCAAACCTTCCATCGATATCCACCTCTCCCTTTGAGAGAATAAGCTCTGCCTGCTCACCAAACAGACCCAGGAGGTGGATTTGGGAGCAATGACTCCTACTTTCACTCGATGAAAAGATTTTTGAGATATATGAGCACCATTGCTACAAACTTTTGATCATAACCAGACAGCCACATCTCAAACAAATGGAAGCAGCACCACTATCTACTCCTACCCAAAAAAAACTAGCCAATGACTGTGCCTCACATGGGTTATAGATGGAAACAAGGTAGCTATCACAAGCTGCATAGCAGAGGTAAGCAAGATTCAAAGAAGTGTTGGAGCTCCTGAAACCGTTACAAATAATCATGTTGATTTTATCCTCTTCACATTTCAACCTGTATTATCCATCAAAAAACTGAGATATCAAATATTCTATTACTTTGGAGTTCCAAGATTGATTACCCAAGAGATTTAAGTCTTGGAGTTGATTGATGTGGCAGTACACAAGAGGATCTGAAGGCAACTTTTGTTTAACAAGAAATAAAACTTGCAAAAATTTAAGAAATGAGAATTTAATTGAGAAGGAAGGAGATTCTTCTCAGATTGTATTGTGCATAATGTCCTATAATTGAATCCTTTTTATAGGCTTTCTGAGACAACTACCCGCATGGCAAATACATTAGTTTACTTGCATCAAAGCTACATGGAAATCAGATTAACTGCAGCCAACACAAGTTTTGAAAGGACAAACATACTGATGTCCAAGAATCCCACATGACAGGAGTCACATTATATCAGGTGACTTCGCAATGCTAAGCATTCAAAAGTTGCTCAGGAATACGAGAATTTCACAACAAGACTCAAGGAATAAACCATATGTAATTAATTATGGTGACAAGGAATAATATTCTCAAGATAGCCGCTTTACCACTCATCAGAGTCAAAGAGGTTTATATAGCAGTAATACTGCGAAGAGGAACTTACTGAAGTGTCGGAACTATGCCAGAAGGGTGTTTGGAAAGGTCAACAGGTTGGCTCCCCTCAAGGCCCTGTTCGGCCATGTGCCACTTATACAAAAACAACCAAGATATCTCCTTCCGAGTATATATATTACCCCTTCCCCTTAACCTGATCCAATAACTCCCCAATCACTTCTTTTTACATACAAACCGAACAAAATGACATGATTTGCTCCATAAACATGATTTTTTTTCTCTTTCTTTCTAAACGAATTTTTCTACTGAAGCACAGAACTGACTATCAATTAATCTCCGCACCGACTTCGTCACAGGCCGAATCGCCGCGAACCTGAGGAAGTACATGAGAAATCAGCAAGACCTAGCGACTTAGCGGGGCATTACCGAGGATGATGGAGTAAAGCACGTGAAGAAAGGGAGCGAGGAAGGATGGGGAAGCAAAGATCTCATCATCTCACCCGATCTGACATCGAAGATATAGGAGCTGCCGCAGAGATTCCAGGTGAATCCGGTGAGGCGCGGTCGCAGACGGATGGATTCAGGCGGGAACGCAATATATATGCGAAGATCCAAACAAGATCGACTTTTATATGACGAGGAGCAGATCGGGAGATATATAGGAAGAGGGAACAGAGAGAGAGAGAGAGGAATCGAGAAGGGGGAAGGAAGTCGATCCCGACCCGGGGATTATAACTAGGGCACATATTTGCACAAAAGCCCCTCGAAAACTAAAATTCTCGAGGATCTCCTTAATTCCAGAATCGTTTCGAGTAAAAAATTTTAAATCGTGCAAAAATTGAAATTTTAATCAATTTTGTAAGAAATTTACTAGTTTCCTTTTATATTTACTATAATTATAATTAAATTATTAATATCCTATATTATTTATTTTCTACCTCGTCCATGAATTCCTACAAATCTCATATTTTTTCAAAAAAAAAAAAAACGGTTCAACCGGTTCGCGGAGCGGACCAACAATCAGCAAAGCACCGTTGCTAAATTACGCCAGATCTTGAGGCCTTCGCTACGCTCGAGTGTCGAAGAGGGGAAACCCTAGTTCGAAAGAACGATGGCGATTGCAAGAACGGGGGTCTACGTCGACGATTATTTGGAGTGTAGGCGAACGAATCTCTGCTCGATGCTCTCGTTTACGTTCGATCTTAAAAGATTGATCTTTTGACCTTTATTTTCTTCTTTTTAAATAAAGATTCGAGTACGTTGGCGGCAGAACTGCAGAGGCTGCTGTCCACCATGAGAGAGCTCGATGAGAGGGCTCATGGTATGTGTTTTATCTTCCAAAGTACCCTTTTATCATGGCCGTACATGATCGGGCTCGATGCTTGATATGCATATTGGATTAAAGTTGTCCCCTTTTTTTGTGGCTGAAATGTCATTTTGTGATCAGTGGGCGTTCAAATATAGTATCTAGGTTTATCTCGTGTATGCCATCCGAACTGTCATGAGGAGCTAAAACTATTAGTAATCAACTAATTAGGAATTTACGCATACCATAGCTCAATGATAACTTCAATCAGTAACATTGCATCTTTGATAAGCAAAATTTTGCTTCTCGAAAAGGTAGATCCGCTACCTTAGCGGCCCCCAATGCCGGCCCCACAGATACGGAGAAAATTTTGCTTCTCGAGAAATGATGAAAGATTGACTAAAGGAAAAAAAAAAGTGTCATTGGATGACTAGGTAACTATTATCACTTTTTTAAGCTACAATGGAGCAATTTATTATGACCGAAATCTAATTGGCAACTTTGCTTGTGATGAAACCAAGCTATACTCAGGTGTAATCTGTAAAAACTGGCTATTCAATTGCATAATGTTTGTGGAGATTGATAGATAGATAGTTCTCACTTGGTCTTAATATTGTGATTAATATGCTACATAGTAAAATTAAGGAAAAAATTGTGTTTTTCATTTGTTTCTTTGTCGGATTGTTGCCTAGGCAGCTTTTTAAAAATCTATGTTCAACCTATCAATTGTCATGCATGTTTTTGAGTTCTAAGTAATAACATAAGTTGATATAGTCTATTTTTTATGTTGTCTGAATTTGTCTTGAGAAAGAAATACTACTTATACTATTCTACTGGGTTAAATAATTGAAAATTTTTAGGACACTGAATTGTACTTTTTCTAGCTACTGATTATACTGAAGGCATACAAAAGTATCAGAGAAGCCTAGGTGTGAAGTTTGGGTGATTACACTTTTTCAAATTGCTGATCAATGAAGTTATTTTCACTTTTAAGTCACAAAAAGCTTTTCTTTATTGTTTGAGTTCTTGTCAACCAGCAAGTTATTCTTTTACATTTGTCTATTTATTTTTTTTTTTAACATTGCAGATCTAACCAGCAAGTTATTTTTTTTTTTTAACTCCGCTTGTGACGAACCAGTCATGACCGGTCCCAAGCCCGGATAAAGGAGGAGGGTTGTGTT
>JBBPFP011111115.1:0-11995 GCA_037974795.1 Kaempferia galanga | reverse complement strand
TTTTAAAAAATAACTTTACCATAAAGTTGTTCTTTAAAGAGCAACTCTATGGTAGGGAAACAGCTCTACCGTAGAGTTGTTCTTTAAAGTACAACTCTATGATAGAGCTGTTTTGTAAAGTTGTTCTTTAAATAACAGCTCTATAATAGGAAAACAACTTTATCGTAGAGTTGTTCTTTACAAAACAACTCTACGATAAAGCTGTTTTTTAAAAAAGAGTTGTTCTTTAAAAATAGTTACACTGTGTCTTTTTTTCTGCGTAGTGATGTTCTTTTCAAAACAACACTATACTGAATACAGGAGAGAGAAGAGTCTGCATGCAAGAGACAGAAGAGCAAGAGATAAAAGGGAGATTAAAAAAAATTAATTTAACACTGCGACAAAAGGGAGATTAAAAAAATTTAATTTAACACTGACACTGCGTCAGCTCATTATACGGGATATCATTTATGATCGTGTATATAATAATAATAATAATAATAATAATAATAATAATAATAATAATCTTAAATAGTTAAAGTGAATTATGAATCGATGATTTCAAATCATAAATTATTTTGGACGATTAAGATTTAAGATTAAGGGTCCACGTTTTAAAAATCGTCACCGATTCCAAAGTGTAGAACCGATAATTCCCAATTGTCCATATGAAATCGTCGAACTGACAGTCCCAGATGGATTAACTCCCGTTATGTTTAAATCCTTCCCATGGTTTCAACTAGGGAGATAGATGATTTTTTTAATATATATTTATTTATCGGATAAATCTAGGGAATAAATAAATAAGTTATGCACACAGAAGTCATTTGGGTCTATATGTATGCGGGTGTTGTCCAGTACGTCAACAAACCCCGGTGGTTTCTCTTTCCTCCTCCCTTATTCTTGGTGTTGAAATCTTCTTTAACTTCCGTTCCTGATTTCCTTCGATGTTTGCATGCTTCTATTTGGCCTCTCAAATTCATCGTCCCTTTGCTTGTTTACTTGTTTTTGCTGCAGCCTCACATCCCTAATCTCCAGATGGATCTCTCTGTACCTTGATGTGGATGTAGTATGTCTTCTCGTGTTCATCTGCTAGATTCCTAATTTATATGCTTTTAGGGTTTGTGTGACGTGAGTTCAGTTAATTTCTGATCCTTTCCGACCTTACTTTTTTTTCTTTTTCTTTTTCCTGATGGAATCGGATGAAGTTTGAATCGAAGATTTGAACTAATTAGGAGGATTACGTTAGAAAGAGGGCAGAAGAGAACCCTAGGCCAACAAGGCTGCTGCTCCGATGGAATGGGGTTACAAGATTCCGCCATGGGGCTTGGCAGAAACGGATCAAAATGCTGAATCCAACCACCCTGGCGGAACTGTCGAACCGATTTGCAGCCTTGGAGGTCAGGCTAATGGCGTGAACTGTTTGGTTGATCTGAAGCTTGGGGGATCAGGCAGTCCTGAACCGCCGGAGCAGCGGGAAGACCAACCTGAGATGACGACGGTGGCTGTTTCGTCATCCAGTCCGTCGAAGAGGGCTCGCGCACCAAACGCAGCCGGTCAGAACGTATCGTGCTTGGTCGACGGCTGCGAATCCGATCTCAGTGATTGCAGAGAGTACCATCGGCGCCACAAGGTCTGCGAGGCCCACTCGAAGACGCCGGTCGTGACGGTGGGCGGCGTGGAACAGAGGTTTTGCCAGCAGTGCAGCAGGTAATGAAACAGAGCGAGTACGATAAATCTTTTCATTAGAATGAAAGACGTTTTGCTCATTGGATCCTTGCTACAAGCAATTTCTTTGTTGTTTGCATCTAAAAAAGCCATCCTTCCTCTCTTCAGTTCCTTTTTGTTTTTGAGTTTTCAACGCCTTTGGTGATTGATGGTGCTTACAGGTTTCACTTGTTGGTGGAGTTTGATGAGGTAAAGAGAAGCTGCAGGAAACGCCTCGATGGACACAACAGGAGAAGAAGAAAACCTCAACCAGAGTCAATTACTTCAGCTAGCCTCTTTCCAATTCCGCAAGGTTTGGACTTGACTGGTTATTTGCTGTGTGTAGGTATATCAGGCCTATAAAGGCTTCCATTTACTTGCAGGCACCAGGAGGTTCTCAGCATACCCTCCCATCTCCCAAACTCATTTGTCAAAGCCCAACAACTGGTCTGCAGTTGTTAAAACTGAAGAAAATGCAGTGCAGGCTCATCGCTCACCCCTGCATTTTAACAACAGTCAGCGGCATATTCCCAGATCCTTGTCTCATAACTATGGCAAAGTTTTTTCACTCAACGGGACAGGAATAGAACCCTCTATGTGTCAGCCACTCCTCAAGATTGTTTGTTCAGCAGAAAGCGGCGGCGGTGGCGAGATTGGCGAGATTTTCTCGGACGGATTAATGCAAGCTCTTGATGCCGATTGTGCTCTCTCTCTTCTGTCATCCCCGACTCAAACTTCGAGTGCTCATGTTGGCCAAATGTTACCTGCCGACTTCATTTCGAGTTCTCGATATAGCAGTCTTGAGCAGTTTGCCGGTACACAACCATTCTCTTGTTCGAGAGCCAAAGATGAGCAAGTGGGTGGAGTTGTAGTTTCTGATGCTGATGATCTTCCATGCCAGGGCATGTTTCATGTAGGAAGAAGTGAGGAGTCGCCTGATGGCGTTTCAGAATCACTTCCCTTTTCTTGGCGGTAATGAATTTGTAACTAAAAAAATGTCATCTTGATACTGAACGGTCTGTGCTGTCTCCTACTGTCTTGCTAGGTAAAGTTGAATAGTTGTTCTAGCTATCGCCTTATCAATGTTCTTGCTCAGTGTCTCTAACATGAATTCTATGTAGCATGTAGTATCAATGCGTAATTTCTATACTACAAGTGATGTTTCTTTCACTGGATCTTTGGCTGTCAACTCCTTGCTTCAAATAATGATGTGAGCAATCCAGTGTAACTAAAGAAGAAGATGACATGCTAAAGGGAAGGAGACAGAAAAGAAACCCAAAAAGCCAAATGTTGAGTAGAGCTTGGGCTGTAAATTAGTTATTATAAAAATGAAATTATTAAATTTGTGCAAGGAAAAAAATTAATCTGTAGATAGTTATTGTATGCT
Organism: Kaempferia galanga; assembly: GCA_037974795.1. NCBI lineage: Eukaryota > Viridiplantae > Streptophyta > Magnoliopsida > Zingiberales > Zingiberaceae > Kaempferia > Kaempferia galanga. The sequence goes on along the minus strand of JBBPFP011111115.1, from coordinate 8,922 downwards.
TAGAAAGTTCAATTTGAATAACATGTCAAATAATTTTTGACTGACATCCGATAACCTTATGCATTGTGGAACAATTTGTGCAGATTTAGTTAATCATATATTTAATTTGATATTACAAGCTTCCTTGCAAGGAAATCATAACCTAGGAACATTTCCTGCACTGACTAAATGAATTCAGCATACATTGAAGCATAGAATTTTTTTAGAATTACCTTGATACATTGAAGCATGAAAGGAACCGAGATAATGGGAATAACCAGATACATGCTTCGATTAGTTAAGCTTGATCAAATAGCATGACCTGAAATGATTGACATTGAGACGGATAAAGATTTTAGAAGGCAAAAGGTAAACAAAGATTTTAAAATCTAAATTTGAAAGCGCGACATATTCAAAACAGAGGATGCTGCCAAATTGCAGACTTACATTCTTCTAGAAGAAACTTGATAATATGTTCGACCGCCACTCCCGGTTTCTCTACGTGAGGCAAATGGCCACATCCTGGGATCTGAACCAATGTAGAATTTGGCACTTCGTGATGCAATCTCTGCATGGTTAATGTCATCCAAGTGAACCCAGTGAAAAATAACGGTTTAAACACAGATGATTAAGCAATATATAGTGTGTTCGATGGAACAAACAAGGTTAACCAATTCAGCAGAACGCTAGAAACCTTACGAGTGCCAGTTCGCTGCTAACGATTTGATCATCTTTTCCCCATAGAATTAGAGTCTTTTGCTTAATCTGTGCAGAAGGGTAAGATTAGTTGAAAGGTGGGAGTCCTCGGGTGGAAAATACATGCTCGATTTGTCTAAGCTGTCTTTAACTATTTGCGTTGGTTATATGTTAATGTTCCATTCGATACTGTATTACTAGGAAAACTTCATGATACAACTTGCTAAGTAATTAGTAGAATTGACTTATTCCTCACCTCTTGTATATAGTTTGTGACATCATAACCTCCACTTAGCATAAAATCAACAGTAGCATCCTCCCACCAGGGTAGTAAGCAGTGCAATCGACCCACCTAAAACACTATAAATTGTCGGAATTCATTGAAAACAATGAAAGCTAATTCTCCTAAATAAAATGATTTAATGTAATAAACTTGTAAATTATGTAATTCTTCAAAAAAAAAAAAAAAAAAAAAACGTACATTCATATAATCCATCGATGTCTGAAATGAAACCTTGTTGAAAGTCAAGCTATTCACATAGAGTCGCAGTGGTATGCTCTTTAAAAAGGATACCTATGAATAAAAACAAAAAATGCATATAAAACCAATAAAACACATAATTTCAGGTATAACGAAAAGTGCTAAGAACATAAGAGCACAATTAGATGTCCATCATCTTACACGAACTGTTCTAGTGAAGGAAATAGTAATGTAAAATATTTTGCAAATAAAGATGATCAATCACCTAAGAACAATCACATAAGAACCTACCACGGTTACTACATCTCCAGTGGAATTAACACTAAATGCAAAAAATCTCACCCCAGCATAAGCTAAAATTCTAGGTAGTTTCGCCAAGTTACCAGTGCCCTCTGCATATACACTTGCATCAATCACTATTAATTTGCTAACCTGTAAAGATTTTATGAAAAGAGAAAGAAGAAATTAAAGCAGATGAATCAAATTCATAAAAAAGGAATTGGACAATAATCATTGAATAGTTCACCGCTTCTGGATGGTTGGTTAAAAAGTCAATTGCAACAGCAGCACCAAGGCTTGGCCCAACTAACACCATAGGCCTTCCTATATATGAACTCCAAAACTGCAATAACTAAGTACATTTTATAGAGGAAATACAAGAGTATATGTCAAAATCTGTAACAATACATGACAGATTCCAGAAAATCACAAGGGTAATATGTAGAAAAGGCAAGACACTACCAAACAAAGGTGAACCAAAAATGTATGAAATATCTATATACACTAAAACATGGTCTATATCAATCTGTTCAAAATTAAAGTTCCAAACACCAATCCTGAACTAACAGATACAGATTTCCATTTGTAGTGTTCAAAATAATTTAGACGGTCAAATTAAGATTAGCAATATGCATACCTGAAATAGGTGCTCACGTTTGGTAGCCACATTACATGAAGGAAGCATTTCTAACACAGGGAAACAATGAAACATAAGCACACATACAAATCCTATCTAACTGTTTAAACACGGTACCTAAGTCTGAAAATCCCCATCCAAGAATGTCCACAGCCCATGCATTTATTCCAGCATCCTCAAGCAAAGGATAGGAATACCTCCACTCTAAACAAGAGCTGCAGAAAAGAACTCCAATAGAAGGGAACCTTAAGCCAAATATTTGGTAGTTCTTATAACAAACTATAGAAGGTTATAGGCCAAAAAACTCCAGATACTGCTATAAAAGTTATGTAGATCTTTCACTCATCATCTTTCTATATACTAGTCTTGCATGAATGGAGAAGTAAAAAATTAACTCAAGTACAAAACTAATTACTGTATTATAATTCATATATCTTCTGTGTTTGTGTTGGCGGATGCAAATATGCTAGAATTCCCGAAGAGAGATGTTAGAAGGTACTAAATGGATCAGAGATACAACTCTAATAAGCATGGTATCCTGCATCAGATACTCTCCTCCAAGGTTCTAAAAGATGATTTTGATAAATGGTTTCTTCTAGAATTGAATATTAATGGACTCAGCATAGCAAGCAAGATGCTAATATTAATTGGAATCTGCTGGAAGTTGTAAACCTTTCAATGGAAAAAAAAATCTCTTATGGGAATGTTCATTATAAGTGTTAGATTTTTTGAACTCCTTCAATAGAGGATTAGTAGATATACAAGCATCTTACATGCATACAAATGATTTGTATTCCACTCATCTTTCTGAGTATACATTTGGTTTCATATTTTGGCAAACTTGTTGATTCCAACTACAGTTTGTGTTCTTCTAAGGATAGAAGATAGATGCTGCAACAAGCTAAACAAGAAAATACAATTTTTGTTACAACTTTAATAGCTAATGATATGCTACCGAAGGCAAGGAATACAGAAATTCATCAAGGATATTGTATGTGTAAATATGATCTTACAAAACTATAGAAGCTACAACTGCTAACTTGAAGGGCAATATTTAAATTTTCCAATGACAGGCCTATGGGTAAGCTGGTGCAGACGGGGAAATGGATAGATTAAGACAAAAATTGGCTCTCAAATTCCTTCAAATAATGATGGTGCAAGTGATTTTGTTTCAAGGGTTTCTAATACCATTGCTTAGGGAGAAGTTTGCAGGTTCCTTAACAAATTAATAGAGTAATGTGAAGCTGTTGGGCAATCTTGGATGTCTAAAAAAGGTAAGGTGGGTGTAGATTTAAAGGATATTGGCACCTAGCAATTAACTACTAATACATTGCATTATGGAGAAAATACACATCCATGGATTGTCATTAATATGTTGTTTGATATACTGGATTTGGTTAGCATTGTGATGAGACAAGAATATCTCATGCATACAGACAGGAAAAACAGCAACAGAGCGCTGTTCATTTTGCTTGCTCTTGTAAATTTGATAGGATTTAGACTGACAACCTTCCTCTCCAGCTACAGGAGATTTTAACCTCTGAGCTAAGCCATGCAATGAGCAATCATTTTAGATTATCATAATATTACAGTTATTCTTTTTAAAGAAGAATGGTACTATGATATTTCCCATACTTATTTGTATGCCTTATAACATGCTAAAATTGTGCATAATATTCATTAACCGTGAATCATCTACTGTCAGTGTCAGCACCCAGAAAAATGTTATGTGTACCTGTCAAATCCATGAAGAAGAACTAGTGGCTCTGTTTCATGCTCTTTTAATGGCTTCACGCAACTACTCATAATATACCCTTTTGCAAAGCTTCCCTGAAAGGTAATATATTTACATCAATTTATGTGATTAAATAATGCAAATAAGTCTCAAATTGAGTTTTGGCAATTTGATAGGGAGCCATAACCATCATCATCAAACTTCACCTATCTATTTGGGGCTAACTAATCATCCATCGTTAAACTTTACGTGAGGTTGTATGACTAATGATATTTGAATATTCAAAATTAGTCATAAGTACATCACCTAAAGAGTTTTCTATCTCCCACTTTTGCTCCCAACTTCAACTTCATTAATTCAAATTGTTTAATCATAAAATGTACTGGTTTTCTTGAACAAAGTTCTAACTTACCGATTTAGTACTTCGGACAAAGTTCTCGTCTTTTACTACTGAAACAGGGTTATCGACCAAAAGTAATGGCTATGGCGCAAGATTAATCAGAACCAAGAAATTCAAACAGAAGTTCAGAAAAGTTTCTCAAAGACAATGTCAGACCATTCATCCATCCAACTTCCAAGCAACAAATCCCGACATCAATCAGTTACACGACGGCATCAACACAAGATTTTGTAAACACGCATAAAACACTAGGCCAAGAACTCATGGAGACCCCGTGCAAAATGAGTAGAGGGCAGTGCCTACCTGAACCGGGAGCCGCACGATCCGCTTGGCCATATCGCGGGCGAAGGGATCTCTGATTTTCTCCACTTCCTTCGGAAGGAACGAAGGGAACCCATTCGCAGAAGCCCTAATCCCGAGGATCCCGAGAACCGACGAAACGCTGGCCGTCGAGGCGGCGAAGAGCAGCATTTGCGACAGCGACGCGGCGGTCTTACGGCCCTCTAGATACGGATGGGGAAGATGGGTAGAGCGTCAGAGCGGGAGACTCACTCGACCTGTTGGTTGATTTTATTTATTATTATTAACTATTTTTTAACATGCTCCTAAGTTTCAGAAATATCTAAAAAAGGCCTCCTAATCTTGAAATTCTCAAACAACACTACTTCGGGAAAATGCAGTCCCCAAACTCTGCCTCTCTCAGCCAATCAAACTGCTTCCGGAGTTAAGGGTGTTAAAAATAAATTAAAGTGACCTGATCTGAATGGATAAAAAGTTTGGGGTCAAAAATTTTTAAATAGGATTCGGGTCGATTAACCCAAGTTGACCCTAATATAATACTTTTTAAGATTAAATTAAATTTTATTTTAAAAATTAAAATATTTTTATGTATACGATAATGATAAAGTATTGAAATAAAAATTAAAATCATAGAAATAATAATAAAAAAATCATTTTGAATCACATTATTTAGGTCGGACCAAGTTGAAATTTAAATATGAGTTTCAAATTATATTAAGTTCAAATCAAATTCGAATTAAAATTTAATTTTTTTTTTTTTATAATCTAATCTATCTGATCCACTTGAATTAACACCCTGTCAAAATACTCAACAGTGACTGTGTCGCTTTTTCTTCACATCATCAGCATGTAATATTATTTGTACAATGTGATCTTTTTACATAAACGCACACCATTTTATTGCCTTTTTCTCATATGTTCTCATGATACCAAATATCTTTAAAAAGTCTCTATGTATAGTTTGAGATGAACATCTTCACATCCATTGCCTGACAAATTCATCGACATCTTCGGCCATGAAAGCCATTTCTCCACTCAATAGGTCCACAGAGGGATTGGAGCTGCAAATAATATCCATTAAAAGGAGAAAAACTTAGAACACAAACAATGTTAGATCAATAGCTACATGTCTCAAGGCTAACTACCCTATCTAGGATTTCAGAAGAGAGTAGCTAAATAATTGAGCATTTACCCAATTTGCACTGAAGGATCACATTCGAGAGGGTGAAACTCTGACCGACCGAACTTTATATTGCTATTGTCGCCGTCTTGCATTGAGCTATGGAGGAAATCATCTGCAACAATTTCTTGCAACTGATAGCAAGAAGCAAAAAAAAATGAATGTAAATGACTTTTTTTATATATATAATAAATGGATAACAAATATTTTGGAACTAAGCAACTTCAGGAACTACCTTCTTTCTCAGGGATATGTTAGATTCTTGCAACTTGTTTTCCTGCATACATTTACAAGTGATGTGGTCACACAGGCTATGTATCTTAAAAAATTAAATAAAATAAAAAATGTAAGAACAAATTAATATTCTGCACTGTGAAATACCTTACATTTAAGATCTGATATCTCATTAGTAATTACTTGGCTCTGCAAGACAGGAAGATACGTGAAGTTTCATATCAAGTATAATTAAATAGAAAGCTTTCTATCGATCCTCTTGGATATTATAGTGTTATCTAATTTAGAAATGTCAAATATATCCACACATTGTGAAGAAGAACAAGTCTTTAAAGAAGTACAGACAATAAGTCTGGAACCAAATTTTATCAAATGAAGAACAAACATAATCATCATCAATCCACAGATTCTCTTCGTCTCATATTATCTTCCTCTAAAAGTCTTGTGATATGTGCAGCACACACCTTCAATCTTGATCCGGCATGGAGCCTCCTCGACATCATTACAATTGTGAGTTATCTGTAGGCCAACTTATCGATCAACATCTCGAGTGTATTTTCTTCTTCCTTTGGTTATTTGGTGCAGGAACAAAAGATCAAGAAGGTTTTCTTGTAATGCTCCAAATATAACCAATAATTGCATCAATTAAAGAATGAACAACTCATCATAAATATACAGAAACTTTTCTTCTTCGCATAAATATTCCTCTAAAATTTCACCTACCTTGGTTGATCTGATATGGCTTAATGATACTTCAATTTGATTCTCAAGCTGATCGAGCTCTTTAATGTTTAGGGACTGTAGATCTTCACCAAGCAGGTTACTGCAATAGCAGATTATCTTAATATCTAATTAACCACTTCTCCAGCAACATGAATACAATACAGAAATATATATAAACTAGAAAGATATAAATTCGTGAAGACAAACTAAATTAAAATCAAATAAATCAGTACCTCTGAGAACGTTGAAGAAAGTCAACTCGTGTTTTCAGCCTCAAGAATTCATGGTAATTATTCTATTTTTTTTCAATGCAAAATTAAGAAAGATTAATACAGGGAATACACGAACTTAATGGCAACGCAAAAGCATAATTAATTAGTTAAACAGAAGGAGTGGAGTTCATTAATTCACCTGTGTCTCATTATTTGATGAGTCCCAGGATTGTGTTGGATTATTGTTATGGCTACACCTTCTGTACTGCTCAATTATGTTAAGCAAGCTGGTTCAATTGGAAAAAGATCAGTAATAAACAATATATCACATAATCGAGCAAACAAAGATTAACCTAAGAAAATAATAGTGAAGCTTTCAGTGAAAATAGCTTAAGTTTTTCTAAAAAATATAAAATTACAAATGGAGTTATTTAATTGTAATAACTGCGGTACGTGTTCAGTTATCTAATATTTAATAGTTTAATTATTTTATGGCTTTTCAATCGAGTTCATTTATGTTATTATAGGATATTAATTAGTTATTTTGAGATATGGCTAACTATTGGTTTCAATCAATTGTCACCAAATTGTGATATGATAGAAGGAATGCATTTTTTCCAAGTTAGAATTTGTAGTTTAAACAGTGGATCTGGATTAGATGGATGTGACAAATGAATTCAATTGGGTCAATATCTTGATAAGCATACAGTTTGGCTACTTGAATCAGAGATGTGACTAATGACTATTATTTCCGCAATTGAATCAGAGAACTGGAGCTCATCCGGTAGCTAACAGCTCTGTTTTTACAATTAGGTTTCTTGTCTACGATCTTAAACTAGAGCAAAAGTGTCCCATCATAAAGAAAGTTTACGAAGATCTTGTGATTTTCTAATTAGGTTTCTTGTGTTATGTATTGGATCATGAACACTTCCAACCCTATTTATCGCCACCACGAACAAACTACAGTGTAAGAAGACTAGAGATGCTGAAAGATTAGAGGACTAGAGATGAAAAGTCAAATAAACTTGGAAAAGAAAAACTAAACCTGGAGGCGGTGGAGAAGTGGAAGAGCTTGCCGCGACCGGAGAAGATGATGAGGCCGAGCTCCACGTCGCAGAGAACCGACAGCTCGTAGGCCTTCTTGAGCAGGCCGGTCTTCCTCTTGGAGAACGTCACCTGCCTGTTGACATTGTTCTCTATCCTCCGCACTTCCACCCTCCCTCTTCCCATCTTTTCTCACTCTCTCCCCCTTTCTCTGTACTAGACACACACAAATGAAATTGGCAGAGCCCAATTTTAAATCGTCAAATGAGTTTTTTTTTATATAAAAATATCAAAAATGATGCCGTATCAATATCTAAAATTTCTTTTTATTACTTAAGCAATCTTAATTCTATATTTTTAAATTAAATTCTAAAATTTAATGTCTAAATTAATTTTTATTCGATTTATTGGGAAGAAAATCCGAGCATCAAAATTAAAATCAGAGAACTGAACCGCTGCGGCATTACTGAATTATTTCGTTCTTAATATATCAAAAATAACATATTACAATGGCAATTGATTTTACATCCAATAGATTTTTTAAATACTTATTCAGATCTTCATCGAAATTAATATATAAGAATGATATTATTTAAATAGCTAACAGATAATTATAATCAAGTAATATCGATTTTAGTATGTTCTACGAATCCTATCAATTAATTTTATAATTTTAAAGTATAATATTATTAAATTTTCCTCCTGGATTAAAAATAATGCATAGTTAATAAGTTACTGTAGTAGTTAGTTAGACATCTTAGTAAAAAATAATACGGTTCACTCAGGTATCATTAGATAAAATCATGAAAAACATCTTACCCTAAAACAGTAAGAGTAGGATGTTAAGAATAAATCCAATCCAATAATTCGATTGGAGTCGATTTAAAAGAAATCAGGTTTTGATTGAGGATTTTTAAATTCGGATCAGGTTTGAGTTGAAGGATTTTGGGTTAAAAATTTTCGAGTTGGATTCCGATCGAGTTCGGGTTGACCTAAATTTAGGGTTAGTAATTATTTTAGGG
>JBBPFP011111114.1:0-24460 GCA_037974795.1 Kaempferia galanga | reverse complement strand
AGTCAGCTTTCTCTAGAAGTTTTAGCAAAGAATTTTTTTTTTTTTTTGTTAATTCATGTATTGGGCTCGACAAGCGACATTTCAAAGTTATCTTCTAATTAGACGAAATAATTTTAAGAATTAATCTTTAGATGCCAAGTTAACTTCTAATTAGAAAATGATCGTAAATACCTAATTAACGGTGGAAATGCTTTAAAATAGATCATATTTACCATTTCTTATTTTCAGGAACAACAGACATACATAGAGTACAAGTTAAAATTAAATGATTAACAAAACAACCAATCCTTTGGGTCTGTCTAGTAAAAAAGAGTGGGTCTGCCTAGTAAAAAAGAGTCGATCTTTATAGAACAGATAAATTGCCCAGCTTGCTTTGATTGGAAAGAGATACAGTTACAGTGAGCTAAATATGCTGAATACTGATGAACATCTAGAGGTAATTAATTTGCTTCCCGCTGGAAGTCCAGGAAAATAAGGAAATTAATTAAAGTACATGGAGCAGGGATCTAGGATTCAACCACATAGGAACTGTGTTGTCAGCTTAATCAAGTGGGCAATGAAATTTTAACACAATAAAAGTAATGAAAGAGTTTTGGATCAAGAAAATGATAAATGGGAATAATTTCAACAATTAGCGAAAAACTATTGTCTCTTTGAGCTCCTCCATTGCTCAGTACAGTGTACAAGGTTGAGTACTCTTTTGCTTAAGAAGTGGTACTATATTTATGGAATCAGATGCATAAATCTGATCCATATTATCATCATTCACAATGGAAAATAACTGGGTGGGTGATTTCAAATAAGAACAAGCGGGCTCATCTTCGGTTGTATAAATTGACAATATATAGAGGCTATCTGCTTGATTTAGTAAAAACAAATACCACCCATGGCAGAACTTACATTGCAGAGAGCTCAGTTGGTATTGTACAGGGGAGTAAGAGAGTTTGCTCGGACGTTAATACCACCCCCTCTAACGGACAAAGAGGGGCCCCTGAGTGAGTCGGCTCTGCTAACAAGATTTGAGTCGAGGAACACAACTATTACGGTTATGTCATCATGAAAATGCCGACGAACTCCACGATCAATCTTCTTAAGATCCGAGTACCTCATCTCTCGTTTTTTTGCAGCTTCTTGTAGTGCAGCTTTGACAAGCCTTCGAGCACTTCCCTGCATGATTGGAAAGATAGTTGTTTTTTTCCGCAATAGTTTAGTAATTTAAAAAACTGCAGCGAAGATTGAAGTCGATATGATGAGCAGATATTGGCTATGACCTCTAATGTCGAGCATAAGGTCACGTGTTCTTATGTTGAAGGCAAACCTTATCAAACTCTCAAGGCATATTACTAGCAAATGTATATTTAAAATCTTCTAAGTATCAAACTTAAAAATGTGTGTGGCATATACAATGCAATTCAGAGAGTTAAACAACTGTTGCTCAAGTACTATATAGAGGAATCCATAAGATTGACGGCAGAATTACTTCTAAAACTATTTGATGCTTCACATGGACTTCTTTTGACAACCTGATGCTGTAGTTCAACATTACAGAACATGTTTTATAGCCGAGGGATAACTCAAAAAATTGATGTAATTTTTTTAGAACCTATTTTCACCAAATACTCAACTTAGCTGATCCCAAATAGCCGAAAGCACGCAATCTTAAGAGAACTATCTACCATCTGAAGAAAACTCCAAGATCTTGGTTTCAGTTAACTTTCTCAAGTGGACCAAGGGAGTGAACTTTTTGAAGCGACAAGGCAAACCATTTCATTTTTTGATAAAAAAAAAAAATCTCTTTTGAGACTCTAAATTCCTAATGATATTTGACTGGCTAGTAAAGATGCATAATGGAAGCTCAATTTGATACTATAGATATGGGTTAATTAGCTACTTTCTTAAGATAACTTAAAGTGCAATGGGGATCTCTCCCAAAATGAATCATTCATTGTATTTGTTTGAGGAGATTCCCCAGACAAGAATTTTCTTTATCAAAAAAGGAAATATGCACTAAGGTATTTAGTGACATCAAATGCATATTATGTTGATGCTTCACAGTTAAGGCATCATGCTTATGAAAGTGGGGAGACTGACTGGGAAATTTAACTTATTGGGAGAGAGTCAGAGAGTATTCAAAAGGGGTCTGTCACTTCTAGCTCAACTTGTGTCTGCCTCTGTTAAACTGACTGAAGAATGTGTTGAACACTCGGAAATTGACAACCAATGCAACAAATAATTTAAAAAATTTATGTTTGTTCGAGAGTAAACCTTTTATATCCACCCAATACAAACCTCTTAAGGTTTCTAGCTAGTATAGCATCGGCCAAGCCAGTGTCCAATGGTTTGGATCAGGCAATTATTATATCCCACTACCTAATTCCATCCAATATCACTAAAAATCACAACCTACCTGATATAAACTGCAATTGCATCAAAACAATGATAAATGCTCCCTTATGCACTTATGAAATATAGAGAATTGTATTGCAACTGCAAGGTAAGATGAATTCCACAATAAACACAATAAAGTGGGAAAATAATGATACTATTGTGATTTGCAGCACCACCTACCAGGGAAAAGAATTAAACTTACAGTGTGACAGTTGTGCTGAACAATATCAACAGCTTCTTGATTACTAAGATGCTCCCAGAGCCCATCAGATGCAAATATAAGGAACTGATCTTGTGGTTGTAGTGGTTCCACAATAATTGTTGGTTCTGCACTCAATATAGGTTTCTTAAATGAATCGCGAAGTCTGAATTTTACATGCAATGGTTCCCGATTAAATTCAGCCCTTTTTAGGTATACATCACCGATTGACCTAGAGATCTGGAATAAAATAAAGTAATTTTATTTTAAGGGAAAATAAAACTAAATAAATTATTCATTAAACATACATTAGGACATTGCTGTTGGTAAATATGATCAATGTTCCACAAAACTATATAATAGAAAGTATTGGCAACTGCAAGTATGTTACTGTTAGACTTGTATCAGATTTATGTCACATATGGAGGCTACTCACTTCCATAATTACCAGGATTCCAGCCTAGACCTTACAATCCTATGGCCCAACCTTGCTTTGTTAAGAGAGTAATGTTTGAGGAAGAAAAAGAGATGGGTGGTAGATATTTATTTAAGCCAAGGTTTAAAATCCTATGCAATGACAAAGTTTGTCTCCAACCAGAACAGTAAGGTTTAGATGGCATGCCATCTTGACACACGGCAAAGGCATCTAGGAGTTTTGGTCTCCTAAAATGTGACCTCACTATCTATTTCTAGACATATATGAAACGACATAGGTCTGAAACAAGCCTTCAAATTAAGTTCTTGGCATAGACAAACAACAGAAAGGCAGATCTTGCATCTAAAAGAGAAAATTGCATACGATTATATATGTACTTGATTAGGTTAGTGGTGGACTTTAAGGGAAAGTGGCTAAATCAATTCTTTATAAATGACATGAACATTAAATGATTGACAATATAAACAAAAGATGATAGAGTACATATGGTCATGCTATATAGCACATATGATAGCAAAACATCAGACACATGGGCCATCATTTTGGTCAACTCCAAATCAGGCATGCTTTTCTTCTTTACGATAAGAATGCATCCAAGAAGATAAGCATCAATCTACCTGGATTAGGCCCTTCACACGCCATACATTATGCTTCAAAACAACAATTTGTTTATCATCAGGATGCATCAACTGCAACTCCTGTCTCATGGATTCAATTGCTACATTGTGTTCTGCAGACAATTGCACAGCCAAAACTTCTCCAGTTGCTTTCACACCTCTTCCTAGAACAACACGAGAGTCACCAAGATTAGCTATATACAGTGTACCACCACAGATTACTCCAACTAGACAGCATGTGCCAACAGCTGCAATCTGAGGTTTCACAGGCCATTGTTTGGTCACCAAGGAAATGAATCCCTCCTCTGTTGCTTGGTATGCCTTCCTTATTACATCAGTGGACATGGACTCCTGCTCTGTTGCAAATCCTGCCAAAATAATTTCAATGAAAATGGGCAATGAATATCACCATATTATGGAAGAATTATCCTTCTCAATACATAGTGCAACACATTCCTTTGGATCCTGATTCAAAATCAAGTTCCAACTACAAAGTAGCAAACAGGAAACAGGCATACAAATACACAGCACAATGAAAAAGCATGAGACATCAATTATAAAAGTTGAATAGGAACAAAAAATAGATAGTAACTTCCATGTATATTATTAGTATTTGACTCATCCATCCATCAATAAAACCTTTACAGTGTTTCAAACAGAAGCTAAAATAAGCTGCAGCCAAACAATTTAGTAGACCAAACAAAACACTCATAACGCCTCAAGAAGCAGTAATTAGCAAGGATGACTGACAAACAAGGAGACCATTTTACAACAATCTAATAGTTAGAAAAAGATGCATTGTGTTCCTAAATAACTTTCACTAAATTTTTTAGTGAGAATTTTCTGATATGATGATCCATAACTTATATTATTGAGAGATTAATGCGATTTTATCATAAATCATAAGAATGACTGAAGTACTATGCTGTAGAATAAACCTAAGTCATGCAAGTACAGAGCTTACTCTTCAAGTTCTGAAAGAGATGATCATTGACATAGCGTGAAGTTTCTGGACCACCATGCCCATCATAAACACCAATCAAAGTCCCATGTGGCCCCAATTCAAGCGAGCTCAGAGGTCCTGACTCAAGCTGGCTCTGATCCTCAAGCAAGTTATTTGCTTGTACAACCGCCATTGAGAACTCACCATAAACATGCTGCCCGTTGTCCTTGTACCATAGAAGCCCATCCTGTCGACCAACGACATCAGAACCTGAGCGGGTAAATATGTCCCTTGGCTGCCAGCAGGCCTTAAATAGGTTTATCAATTTTGTTAACATCCCTCATCTCAGTTAAACACACATTTGTATTTTCAGCATCATCCTGACATGATCCAACATCCCAAAATGAATGTGCGATTCTCCTCTGAAACTGAATCAAAAGAAGCCGCATAAAGCATGCCAGTTGGAATACAAGACAAATGCAATAAAAGCAGCTAAAGTTTTTTTTTTTTTTTGGAAGCTTATCAAACACCCAACTTTCCACCTATAACCAAACTGAAGTAGTCGAAGATTTTAAGAGCTAATTTTCGTAAGCCCTCCCAAAATTTCACTTCTAAATCAAGATACTCACTAACAAACCAACTACCAACAAGCCAAATCATATGATTGATCATAAAAATCCAAATCCAAGACATAAACTACAATCCTTCGGTGGTTACCTCCTCTGCCGATCCAGAATAGACTCAAAAGCCGAATCTCACTACCCTTTAACGCACAACAACACGATCTACTCACCGTTCCTCCACAGCACCACTATCTCTCCGCTCCATCAGGGATTCAACCAGACGTTTCCGCGCAAACAACCCCAAAATTCAACTCCCACACACACACGCAAAACACCCCTTAATCCTATGCTTCGAGAGAAGAATAGTTTAAAGAAAACAAACCTTCCGGGACGAGATCGCCAAGGAGACGGCCCAGATCTGGGGGAAGCGGTTGTTTCTTCCAGGGATCGAAGAGAGCGCACGGAGGGTTGCACTTTGGTTCCTATCGCCGGATTGGGGAGGCGATCGCCCTCTGCTCGCTTTCTCGATCTCACGGATGCTCGAGGCGGCCGCAGACAAAAAGGAACCCATTTTATAACGACCCGAATGATTACCCAAGCGCCAGCAAAGCGCAGCAGCGCTTGACAGGGAGTTGAAAATCTTTGAATATTAATTATTTTTGCGAAATAATTTAGGGCAAAAAAAAAGGAATTTTAAAATTAAACAAAATAAATGAAATGTGAGTTTATCTTATTAATTACAAACACGTGCGGTGCATGGATAATTAAAGAAAGATTTTAAAAGAGATAAATCTAAATCTATATTGTATATTATATAAAATATCGATTAATTCTATAATTAAAAATCAAGTTCTTTTTTACAAGTGACGGAAAGAAAATGAGCCAACATTAAATTGGCAACCTCACAAAACCATTAAAATATTTTATTTTTTTACTGTGCAATTATTCAGTATTTATATTCTACATTATTTACTTTGTTTAAAATCTATAAATTTACACTTGATTCATTTTAAAGAGAGAATAGTTTAAAAATATATATGATTTAATATTTTTGAACAAAGTGTGAAGTAGACATACCCACCAAATTTATGAACCACATGCTAAATTGGAATGAACATATTTCACCCAAAGCAAAAGAACAAAAGCAAGCAAGCAAAAAAAACCCATCTTGTTAAGAATTAATATCGATAATAATTAATCTGTACAAACACCCTTCTTCTACTTTTACAACAGAATGCGGGGGTTCCTTAATTGTTAAAACGCCTGCCTGCATCATTGCAGCACTATCTGTAACATGAGTCATGGCCGATCCTGCTCTCTAACCTCTACCAAATGGAAAATGAAGGTGTACAATCTCAGAGCCCCAATGCTAGGTTTGGGTTTTTCGAATCTAATCGAACACCTGAAACCGGCGAACCTGGTGACTGGACACCTAAATTTAGATCGGGAGAAAAAGAAACTGCCTTTGTCATTGATGCCGCTCTTCCCTGAGAATCATAGGGACCATCGGGCAGGTGGTTGCCGGAGATCGGTGATGTAGTTGGACCAGTAACTGCATTAGTCGTATCAGCTTGAGTGTTAGTTCTTGACAGCATGTCGGATGATGCGCGAGGATGCGTTAGCATTGCCTGTGAATGAAAGCTGCCAGGTGATGCTGATACCTTGATAGCATTACCAGCTTGAGAAGGATGGTTAAACCCCATGGGTCGACTAAAACCGTTCAGTGGCTGCATCGCCGCACCGACTTGTGGAAGTTGATTTCCTGTCTTTTGCCAAATACCATGTGGTTTCAAAGAACTTGCTTGACGTTTAGTAGTAGTAGCTTCTGCAGAATCTATGGATCTGCTTGGATGAGAAAGTGAAGCAGCTGGCGAAGTCGAGCTTGCATTAACTTCCACCGCAGCATCATCAGATGCATGTTCAGATGCTGATGCACTTGTGGTCGGCAAGTTTTCCGGTTGGGACGAATTTGGGGATCTAGATAGTAGAGGATGAGACTGTTGTGGTGCATCCTTCTCTCCGACCCACCCACGGCCAAATTTTGTCCCGGGAGGTAGAACACGCTCGATGCGTTTAGCAGCAATTTCCCAGGCAATAGGACCGAGTTTTGCAGCAAATCGCGTCAAGCTCCTTGCATAAGCATGCTCTGTGTAAAGGCCGACCTAATTTAACAGTCAGACCATGAACTTAAGAAACTAATATATTGGCATATTAAAGCACACACTATGTAAAAGTTCATCCGATGTCATCGAAGAAATTAAAAGGAGAGTGATCAGCTGCAAATCTAACGATACTTCCAACACGGAATATAACTATGAATAGAATCATTACCGAGTAAGATAGGAATATTAGACAGGATAACCATATCGTTAAACCTTAAAACAGTGGGCCTTTAAAACTTAATATGCTGGAATCTAACTTAATACTTACAGGAATCAACTGCTTTCTCTCTCCATCAAATGCTGTTAACACTGATGGCTCAGTTAGGGAGCCGACCACCTCAGGTTGGGCATATGTATTGCGACGGTTTTCATCCATAACAAAGGATTTCTTTAGATATTTCAACGAACCACCTTTATAAATAGAACCTACAAAAAGATCTCAATGAGAACAATTGTGATTATGCAAATGATGATAATTCTGTCTAAATTCATTACAAATGTCACAACACACAATTTGAGAAGTAAACCTGAATTGTCTTCATGCCTTTCAAACTTATGCTCATTGGCGAAACCATGAGGTTCAGTATTGCGAAGAGAATAAGTTCTTGTAGACAAGTTGGGCAGGCTGGTTTTATCCAATTCAATATGTGATAAATTGCGCGAGAAGTTGGTTGATAGATGATAATCTCCAGCATTAGCAAGTGTTGCATTGGAAGAGAGATTGGGACAAGGATTATCAGCAGTGGGGCGACCTAATTTCTTGAATATATTTTTAGTCGGTGGTCTACCTCTCCTTGCTGGTTTTGGTTCTTGATCATTATCATCACTTTCTTGTCTCAGATTTTCGAAGTTCTTTTTTGCAAGCTCTTGAATTGCTCGAGCCTGTACAGACAAAATACGAATCAACATAAAAGGAATAAAGTGCACATATTGCTACCAGAAAAGTAATGGAAATAAACAAGGAAAGAGACAGCTGACACCTGTCTGTAGTAAATTGTGTCTGACCCATTGTATTGCATTGCATTTAAGCAGATTAAAAAAACATCTTGCTGCAAAAAAACATGAAATAAAAATGTTTTCAGATAAATGGAATGCCACTTCCAATATGATAATGAAGACGGAATAAATCACGAAAGGCCTCCTTCATTGTAATAGATATCATCAAGTGCAGCACACAGAAAATTATTTACAATATGCTAAAACTGCAACGTAGAAGCGATCCAAAGATGATTGTCTTGAAAATTTCAGGCATAAGATCTTATACACTGGGAAAAATATATGAATCCCAAAAGCTTAAGTTAAAATAATTGTGTTTCTTGTTCTATACTTGATTACTAACACATCAATTCCAATTCAAATTCAGAAAACAAGAACAATATGGTAAAACTGCAGTGCGGCAGTCGATGAAACATGTTCCGAGAGAGATTTTACTTGAATTTTGAAGCATAAGAAGGAAAAAAAGTCACTAAAAGCCTCTTACAATACCCACAAGCTAAACAAGTAAGCATGTAACAATTCCTGGAATCCCATCTTTACCCATTTTCATTGTGACAGTGACTACAGGGCACACATACGATCAGTTCTAGATGTAAATCACATTAGATGGTAAGACTGTTATCACCAGCACACATGTTTGATTGGTGGCTATAATATTTCCTTTCAGAATGATCAAGTCTGAGTTCCACCCAGAGTTTGTGCCAACAAGGGTCTGTTATCTATAGGGCTTCCTAGTACTATTAGACAATGTGAGTACCTCATAATCATCAAGCTGCATTTGTGCGGACTATTTGGATCCAGCTACATTAATAGTATCCCTCTCTTAAGTTTTATACAAGACTATATCACAAGTAACATTCGAAACCAACCCTATAATTAAATAGATTAAAATTTTCTTAGGTCCCCCTCTATTCTCCACACCTTTGATGTAAGAGATTCAACTCTAGATATAAAATCTATTGTTCACTTTTAAACATGTTTATGCCATCTCAACATATTTTCTCTCATTTTATCAACTAACTATATGCATCCATCTTCTTATTGTCAATTTGTCATCACTGTTATATTAAATATTTGTAGGCGTTGCTTCATATTTGCAAATTAGTGCATCACTCTATTACATAAAATATGATGGATTGTGCCTTGTTATTACATAAAATATAATGGATTGTACCACAATTTATATATAAAAAAAATTCTTTTAGTCAAAGGCGAACATGATGATCAGAAAAGCCTCCAAAAGCCTCTCGATAATATGTCTTCCTAGTTGAATAATAAATCTAAGCTATTCATAAAGATTACATTCTTATCCATCTTAACTATTTCCTTGATTCTTTTTATTACTCAAGCTGCATTTCATATATTCCTTGTTTATTTTATTCTATTGATCATAAAGACTTCAATTTCTAAATTTTTTCTACATAATTCAAGATTTGAATATAATCCAATTACACTCATCAAATATCCCAATAATGTCTCGGATGGCATACCCTGAGGTTTATGTTGAATATGATGTATTAGCTCATCAAGTACTAACACAAAATAACATAGTTTCTAGTTCACTATAAGAAAATCATTTCACACTCCAAGTAGCTATAATGCTAGTAAACATTGTCTTATATATCTTTTATCGCGTTAATGTAATTACTACAAATTCCTTTCAAGTTTCCACTTCAAATTTCAATTTAATAGTCGTCTAAGTACTCTATTAGTTTTCTATAAATCCATAAAAATCATATGTAAATGCTTCTACTTTTCTTTATATTTTTTTCCATCATTCATATAATAAAATTAAATAGCATCTATAGTTAATCATCCAAATATGATTAGTTAATCATCTAAATATGAAAGCCAATTAATTCTCAGAAATATTTATAACATCTCTTATTCTTTTTTCAATAACTCTTGTATGACTCATGAAACTTTATAATTAGAACAACGATATGTATCACTAACCAAATTATACCTTGATCACCTAAATTCTACTAAACTTCAATAGTAACATCAATGCGGCATACACATTCATCTACTTTAATTCTATTTAAAGCTTCTTTACCTTAATCTAATATTATAAACACATCTATGATTATTATCATAATTTTTTATCGTCAAAATCAAATTATCTATAAAATGCTCATTAAAAGCATGTCTGTACCATGTGAAAAAACAAAGTGGAGAACAACAAAAGCTGGACAGAAGAATTCTTCCTAGCAGCCTCAAAGGTCACTGAAAGCCTTGCCAATAGGGATGAAATTGGAGCCATCTAACCCATCCAGAACCTTAATCCTGTATAATATTACATAGGGGATGAGCATATCAGTTAAGCACTCTTCCTCAATTTTTTATTGCCTTCCTACTCCCTAGGAATCCATCTCTTAAGCCCAGCGTCACTGTCATACGGCTACCAGAGCAACAAAGCTAACTGAAAGATCAAACAAACATTATAACCTTTGGAATAGCATAGGCAATGACCTTGTGCTAAGAGGTGAGATTGGATCCAAAAAACTTTGTATCTCAAAGTTGTGAATGCAATACTAGCAGGTCAAGCATTTCTTTTCCACTTCTACTATCCCTTGCTACTAGAGAAAAAGATAGCGAGCTTATGAAGCATGAATAATTCAGATTGCTTGTTGAGTTTATATTGAGTATGATAAAGATGTGATACCTATACAATACTATGTCAGTACATGTCAAATACTTTATCAATGTATATTCTTTTTCCTTCTAGACTAATGTAAAGGGATAAGGGCTTGGAGTTGAAAAGATAATCATTGATATAAACCAGCATTCACAGGGAAGTATCAGTTACACTAACTAGTCCTAATACTAGTAGCAGTGTTACAACATATACTTCGATCATATCAATCCAATATCAATAACCACCATTATTATGATGATTGGATATTTCATTCTTTATCAATTACAATTATACAAGTTTTGCTTGCAAAACAATCTGGGATTTTACATTATCCACCATTCTATTGTATACTAGATCCTATTAATATCCAAAACTTTTAAGTCACTACAATTTTACTTGGTATTTCATACACCATTCCTTGAAGTTTAATTAATTCAAGTGTGTAATGTTTAAAAAAATCCAAACAATCTAAGTTATTTAACTCATTTAATCATGCAATTGGGGTCACACAAATTGCTGTTTAGTAAAAGTTATTTTTTAAAAAAATGATCTAAATAACACCACAATGCCACCTCAGCATTTTGACCTATATTACACTGATTTTTAACGAGTTGTTCCTCTCTACTAAACACTTACAGTTGGTTGTATCACACTCTACAAAACTTTATTTTTAGCCAAGGAACACACGATGATGACACAAAATTTGAGAACATCCTTTCTATTTCAACTAGATACTTTCCTAATAATGATAATTTCATGACATCTCCTTAATAAATAATATACCTAAAACTCTAAGTAACAAGAATTTGTAATCTATCTATTACAACAATCATCTCTTTTCTTTTCTTAAGTTCTAGCTAACTTCAAAAATTTTAGGTTTGGTTTACTTGGATGGAGAGATGGGCAAGGGGAAACTGCATCAAAGAAAGAACAAAAACAACATTGATGGCTACCAGATGGAAAAGGTGGAAGAGGTATTTGGTCCATGTTGGATGAAGAATTCATCATAAACTTAACAAACTAAACTACTAACTCATCCGCAGGAAGACACAAGTAGAAAAACTGTTTGTCACTCATGTAATAGAGAGGAGAGTGGCAAGATTGATGGGGTTACTATAAAAGATAAAACAAACAAAATTAGTACCTTTGGGGAGAAATTAGGTGCAGCTCCAAACATTATGAGAAAAAATAAAAATGGTATGAGCATATTCAAAACAATGAATCAGACAATTTGAATCGATTAGAATTGAAGAGTAAGGGATAGAGAGAAACCATTCTATACTACATAATTAGAAATGACCCAATAATTGAATAATACGAGTGATTTAGCTTAATATGGAGTTCAGTGAAGAGATAAGATTTGTGCAACAGATCACAAATAGTTCGGATTAGTATGCCCTGAAGATCACGATGACCTCGGAGTTAAAGAGGAAAATCTCATTATTGTAGATTTAAAGTCAGTTGGGATAAATTGATTTTTTTTAAAAAAAAATTATATGCCTCAATTCAGAAAATAAACGCTTGGAATAAATGGAGAAAATTGAAAGGAAAACAAAATGTAGCACCAAATAAATTTAAACCTGTGTTAAGAAATTTTAGAGAAATAAAGGAATATCCCAATAAAAATTGTGGTAAATGGGAATTTTTGTATCAACTTAGAAGTGCTTCTTTGGACATAAATAGTTAAATGAAAAGCCTCTTGAGTGGAGAGTAGAGAGGGAAAAAAATAGACAAATAATCTGAGCCTCGAATATTAGGCTTTTGCTGAAAATCTAGCAAAACATTTTCATCTACTGTGAAGCACCAAATTCTAAAGTCAAAGCATAATGGTACCTGACTGCATGATAGTTCTTAATCATGGATGAACAAGAAAAGTCTAGGCGAATGTACATTAAAAAAAGAAAAATATCCGCTAGTATTTCAAGGACAACAACTTTATGCTAACTTTCTCCAATTGCAGCAAATAAGCTACAAACCCAATTACAATTTTCATGGAATGAATTAAATAAAACCATAATGCTATATGTTTATGTAAAAGCATCCTTGGCAAGAGAATTCATGACCTCTTTTGTAGGAAAAATTACAGTAATGTCACTATTAAATGACATTCATAAAAACAAAAAAAGGTTAACTCTTAATTGATAATTTATAGAAACAAAAACATTATGCAACTTTCTTTTTCATTTTCAGGATAACAAGGAATGTCTTGACAGAAAAATAAATATACAACCGAAAGCTGCAGACTGAGTCAGATGCTACTCAGCAAAATGAAAAAGGAAAAAGAAAAACAAAACGTAAGCTAAGTCCAAGTTAACTTGGAAGTCGAATAGAAAAGGAGATAAAGGCTCTGTCGCACACTGCACAAAGGACAAGAAGATGGACTTCACATACATTGTCCTTTGATGTTTCTAGAATTCCTGATAATCATACTATTAATTAGTGAACAGTTTGTTTGTTAAAAGGGTATTTCCAAGTAAGAGCATGATAGAAAAATATATAAAACACCACAGCTTCTGAGAGCATTTTGGTAAGAAAGATCGGGTAATAAATAGTCTACAGAAAAATTCTGCATCCAGCATTTGAAGTAACTTACCTCAAACTGCTCTAGGTTGGCATAAGCTCCATCTGAAAGCTTCTTCCTTATCGTAGCAAAATCCATGGGATGTTTGATAATGTCATGATAATCTGGAAGCTGCCACAACAGCCAATATAGGATGCAATCAATGGATGCCTACTGAAGAAGGTAATCATATTCAAAGACAACGCACCTCCTCAGGGTCAACAGGTTCCGCAAAGACGCCATAAGTATCTTTCCTGATATGGTTATAACAAATCAATAAATCTAATGGAAAGATACATATTGAACAGAACATACACATGGGCCAAAATCCAAGAAGGGGAAGAAGGAAGCTCTGGTGAGAATCAAACAAAGAAAGCACAGAACTCACTTCTGCAACCTATCCAAGATAAAAATTAACAACTTTTTGTCCGGTAATGGTGTAGTGGGTCCAAAATCTGCAGTTAATGACACAAACATTCATCACTGAGAAAGGTTTAAATAATGAAAGCCACAAAATTCCTTTTTCTTTGATTTACTATTACCACTAAATTACTGACTGAGTGAAATATCAAACCTTGTGGAAGATCCGTCACTTTCGATGTAGGATTCTGCCTTTCTATCTGAAATAAGGGAAGTTAACGCAGACCATATCAGTAAAAATGGAATCATAAAGCATGATCAGGAGCTAAAAGGGGATTGGTAGCGGAAAAAGATCACCAGGTGAGAGAAAAAACCGAAAAGATAGAAAAGGATATCCCTTTTTTTCCATACGAGAAACATGTTACCTGGAGGAGGTTGACCAAGTCAAATCCACCACCACACGCTCGCTCTCCCTCTCAAACGAAAACCAAAAGAATAAAAAGGGAAACAGAACGGAAACCAAGGATGCCTCCATCCGAAGAAATACACCGCCCGAGAACACGCAAACACTTCCGATTCGAAGCCGAAACAGCACGGAAACCCAAATCAGCATCAGATTTGCCACAAAATCCTCCAAATAAAAAAAATTTAATTGTTTGCGCCTTTCCGGACCATCAAATTCCCAATTTTTCCTAGACAGATCTACAATAGGAGAGAGGTAGAGAGACGAAAAGAATTGAGATCAAAGTACCTGGGCATCATTCCGGGCGGCCCCGAGCTTTCTGCTTCTGCGGTCATCCGATTCGGAGCCAGATACAGCCGAATCGGTGTTAGGGTTGTTGTGGAGGCGAAGTACGAGGCGAAGCTTCTTCTCCCGCCTCCCCTCGTCGGATTCTTCGTCATCGTCATCGTCCGCCGCCGCCGCGGCTGCGTCGCGGTGTCGGGGATCATCATCGGGGCTAGGATCGCGCTGCTGCTGCTGCTGGAGGCGTAGACTACGGCGCTGGAGGTCCAGGAGAGAGGGCCGCCCCTTCTTCTTCGTCTTCCTTGTCGCTGTGGGCGCCTTCGTGTTGCCCATTCCGGATGCCCCGCTGCTCTCTCTCTCCTCTCTCTCTCCCCCCTCTCTCTCCGGTCTCTCCGCTGTTTTCCTCTCTTGCCCGGAAGGATATGTCGCACGTGATGGGAACCCGGGGCCATAAAGGGTGGCACGTGATATCCGCGTGAGGAAGTTGCATCCGCGTGCCTGAGTGAGAAGGGCCTCTCTCTCTCAGCTTAGCTTGTTGGTCATCGAATTGGGCTTGAACTAGGCCTTGGGCTTCAATTGTGCTTCAGCTTCTTTTTAGGGATAATGTTGACAAAAATAAATTTCTATGTAGCCAATTCATAACTATTACAATATGATTGATTAGAGATTATTGCTATAATTAGGTAACAGTTATGATCTAGTAACTAGTATAATATAATATTGATTAATGCTGATCATAAATAAATTATTTATATTGTAATAGTTATAATTGGTAGTCACTGTAATATAATATTGATAGAGATAATGTGCCTATATTATAATAGTTACTAATGGTAATTACTATAATATAATACAATTAATATTAATCAAATTTGAAATATCTATGTTACAGTAGGAATAATTTGTAACTAATATAATATAACAAAAATAAAGATATTTTTTTATTAAAAAATATATTAAGGTGGAATGAGATGTCATTTTTGATAAAATGAGGAAGAACGACGTGATTCTAATAAAAAAAACTCCATATTTGCCCAAAGAGATTACAACGTTTCGATCAATTGTGTTTCTTGCTGACTTCTAGTAATCATTTAAAATTCATTTACTTCGTATAAAATTATATTGACTAGAACTTGTGACAACATTGCCCTACGTTCCCATCCATCCATATTTCTTTTTGGAATTCATATTGAATGAAATCTTCAATACACGATTTCTTGTTCTATAAAATATAGAATAAAAATAAAAATACTTCATTGTTTCGGCAAGAACATGGTTACTATAACATCCTGGAAGCATTATTTATCACAGATACTGTTAAAGTAAACAATTTATCAGACAAAATGGCCAGGAAAAATCACTTTCCCACTCCTTTCAAAAAATGTTGTACAAAACAAAGTTTTTACATGTTGGAGTCAGAAAAATATAGCATAAACATGGAAAAAGCAGTTCAGCACATGGAGTGTTGCCGCTGCAAATTAAGTGCCTCGATGCGAAATGTATACAGCTTCGTTAAGTTTATTGACCAATTCAGTGACGTGATACACAAAAAAGTAGAGGAAAATATCTGCACATAGACAAGAAAGGTAAAAAGGCAATCCATTTTGTAATACTGCAAAGAAACAGGATAGATAAGCTACATACCAGGCAAAATCTTAGGTTTGTCAAGGTAGTCCTATGTTTAACTGTTGAAAAAAGTTTTTTGAAACTTTTGCCACAAGAATTTGCTGACACGGGAAGTTAAAACCAGCCATGGAATTATGCCAACCTGCATTTAGAACAAAGGAAACAAAATTCCTGCAACTAAATTCTACAAGTCATTGTATTTCCAGACAATTCAAGCAATGAATCTACCATAATTTGGCCTGTGGCAGCATCTCCAGACTTCCAGGACAATACTTTGCCTGCCAACACCAGCAAAAGACATCAACTTTGAGCAGTGGTAAATTGCAAGATGCGGTCGTAGTAGACTTAAACAAGTCAATGGACAGAGAAACTAAATTTTGACATCCACAGGTCTTCCAACACGTTTTTTGTTTATTGCTTTTATTACACTACAAATAGTGGCAAAACCCTTGACTCGTCATCTCTTAAATTAGTTCAAGTGGATCTGATGCTTGTGCCATATTCAGATTCTTCAAATTGAGTCTGATCAAATGGGAAGGTCTCAGTTAGTGTGAAAGCATCCAGTATTTAATCAACAAGAGTATCTGAGTGTCCAACACAGTAGGTTTTAAGAAATTTAAAACGTGGCCAATCGTAATATTGAGTGTCCGCTGAATGTCAATGACTGAATGTTGATATCTGACACGGGTACAAAGCGATTGGCTGAAGAATCCTAGTAGAGGTATTCAGAACTAACTGCATAAAGAATAGACTTTTGCAGGTATATAATTCTCTAGCTCGCCTACCATGTACGATTAAATGAATACAACCTCAAAAACTAATCTCCAATGCTTGGGTCTAAAACTCCGAATGCCAGGCTGATGAAGTTTAATAGCTGCAATCAATTATCAAATATACCTGGATAGCACTTAGTTTTCTACTGCTGATGTGTTGATTTAAATTATTATTTTGAACTCGCTACATAAAGAATGGATTTTTGCAAGTGGCCAAGTACATTTTTTCTAGCTTGCCTATCGTGTATGATTGAGTGAATACATATATTTCAATATACAGTATCAAAAATCTCCAAGATCTGCATTGTTATGGTCTATAAAATATAAATCCTATGTCAGGCTCATGTAGTTGAGTAGTTATAATCAATCATCAATATCCTAATAGTACTTGATTTCCTCCTACTAATATGTATCAATTTAACATTACTGGTTCGAACTGTAAAAATTGCCAAGTCAAAAATTGATTTGCTTTTGGTGTAACTATTGTACCCAACATTGAAGGGGTCATTCTGCTGATCAAAAGCCAAAAGGAGTGTCTGAAAACAACACATCATACTTTTGGCAGCCAGTTTCCATAGTTTCTTTGCTAATTAATTTCAAAAAGATCAACAACTTCGCAAATTCATTTCTTTTACATGAGAAACCAGGTTGGTCTGCCAAACCACTGATTACTTCCAGTGGACTACTAGTCATGAAATTTTTTCCTGATCAAATAAAGTAATTTTCTCTTAAAAACAATTGAAATTGAATATCTTAAAAGTGGGCAATGCTTTAAGCCTTTCTGTTAATAAAACAAAAGTTTTACACACGAAACTCATTATTGCACTTAATACTGAAAATTATCCACCAACAAGAAGCTTCACTATTTTACAGACTTCTGTTTAGAAGCCTTCCAAGTTCCAATAGTTCTTGTATCTCACTAACAAAAGCCTCAATCCTTATGAGCGCAACAACACGGAAGACAAATAAACTAGAAATGATAGAACAACGTACAATATGATCTGCCTCAACTTCAATAAAAAATAAATATGCAAAACAAATGTAAAGATGTTACACAAACTCACTTCAGGCATCACTATAAGTCTATAATGGAACGCAAAATGCTTAATATTTCATAAACAATAAAGATATCCTATAAATATCTTACCAAAGGGTTGCAATAGATGTTGAGGAACTGTTGCAACAGGAACTCCCCAAAACCGAAGTACAAGACCACCATACAATAGTGCCTAGTACAAAGAGAAATAATTGGACCGCATGCTTTCAGAAAAATGAATAAACAAACATTACCTTCAGAGCCAGTAGGGCCCTCCCCGAAAATTCATATAACCAGGTTTTCTCCTTCTTGCGCTCTTCTTGTTCTGCTCAAACATTATGTGAGGTAAAGAATACGTTTAGAGGACTACATCTTGTGCATTATGGAGGCTAACATGAGAAGTAACTAAGTTGAAAATTATGCAAGATGCTCTGAGCTTCTTGACTTTAGTGATGATTAGAAAGGTCATATTTCACAAAATAAAAATACTTCGGAATTTGGGTTTACGTTTCTAACAGGAAAAGTATATTTAAATATCTTGATTAAATTTCAGAAAACTTGAGTTGATGTATTGTTATGAAAATAAATAGCAATACTATAAAGGATTCTCAGAACATAATTAAACATAAGTGGATAACATTCAATCTCAATTTTATTTGAGGGGAATAAACATATATAACATTTAATAACTCATCTCCTACTACCAATTTTAATACTATGGTTCTATCCATTGATTGAAATGTCATTCCATGCCGAGCGGCACGGACGGTTTTTACCGTTCTATAAAATCGCCACAGGACACTTCCCAATTTCACGTGTCATTCATGTGTCACACACAGGTCGCATGACAGAAGTGGGTCGGAGGGGTTCCGGAGGCGTCGCTGGATGCCTTCGGCGCCTCCGGAAGCGTTGTGGGAAGCTTCTGGCGGGGCCGGAAGTGTCGCAGGATCGCTTCCGATGCCGCTGAAGGCGTCGCGGGATAGGAAGTATTTGTAGGTACTGCAAGCGCCTACTGTGAAAAATTAAAATTGGGATTTATTTAATTCAAGCAATTCCTAACTTAAGTGTGATTTTTAAAGAGACTTTTATAAACCTAATTAAATTATCCCAATAGAATATATAAAAAATATATTTAAAATTTTAAAAAAAATTAATAAATTTTATTAATTGATATTTTGAAATTGTCAATATAGCCGACCCCATCTAGTGGAATAAGGCTTTGTTGTTGTTGTTGATATTTTGAAATTGGTTTTATTATTTTAAATTTGATTTAAAAATTCTAAATAAATTCTAATAAATCAAATTTATATTTTGACAATTTTTTTATTTTGCATTTTTTTTATTGTTTTAATGTTTAATTGGTATTTTGATATTTTTTATTATTTAAATTAATAATTAATTAAATGAATAGATAGTTAATTTATATAATTATTATATATACAAAATAGAATCTTTGTATTAATTTATATAATTATGATTATTTAATCTAGGCGTTGGAGAACTATAGAGTTGACCTAAGCAGAATGTTACCACAACCAATGTTTCCATCTGATTCACGCCACTCCTTTTTGGTATTACATATTATAATGTATCAATTTTAATTCGGGCTTTTCTTTAAAGAAAATTATAATTAATGATTTTTTTCTAACAATATTAAGTTGTTCAATAAATGAGAACTTATATAAAATCAATATACAACTTATTTTAAAATTATACATAATAAACATATTTATCTAATAATTACTATATGTGTGTGTAAACAAATATCGAAACCGTATCGTTGGAGTCTGAGACCGAAATCTCAGCATGGGTCAAGATTTTAAACCTTAGTTCTATCTCCGACACACATCTTTGGTTTCACAACATATCCCTATAATTTTAACTAGCATAATACAGTCCATTTTTATGATTTAACTTTTCCATTTCACCAAATATGAAATTTTGTATTTTCTATTTCTTTGGCATTTTATTCCACTCATCCTGTTCTTCATAAACATGTCCTTTTTATTCTCTTTCTAATCATCATATTTAGCGATTCTATTTTTTCTCTTAAAAGTGATTGTTAGTCCAAGTTGCAACTAATTATATCCTATGACATGGACTATTTTCTTGATTGCACAGACCCATGGCAAAGGGAAAAAAACTATAGTATTTTGCACTGTGATTAGCTTCATTAAGACCAATTCTCTTCTTGACATTTTCATAGTCAACCTCCACATTCATTGGCATGAAAGTTTGAATCTCACATGTCTACCATTTCACCACCAAAGCACCATGCTTCTCTACTTCTCTCAATGGTACCAAACCTTTAAAATAAAAGGTAGCCCAGTGCACGAAGTTTCAGCCAATGCGGGGTCCGGAGAAAGGTCTATTATACGCAACCTTATCCTGCTTTGCACGAAAATATTTCCGAGACTCGAACCTGCTCTAGGTCACACAACAACAATTTTACCGTTGTGCTATGGACCCCCTTCTTTTCTGGTATCAATCCTTTAAAATAAAGCGCAGCCGGTGCATGAAGCTCCTATTGATGCGGGGTTGGGAAGGGTCTTCCAAACCATAATATTTTCTATTCTTTTATGGTATCTCACCTAAAAATAAAGGTTATAAAACTAGATCCAAACCACTTAATCCTTGTTTAAATTGAAAGAGTGCAGATTGTGATTAGCCAAATTATGAAGATCATTCAAGTGCTCTTAATAAAAACACTATGTACTTCAAGGAGGCAAGGTAACTATATTGCTCAAGGAATTAGGCGATCACCCGTGTGAAGCAAGGTGTTATTTATTCTAAAATATTAGTAGACATATGATACAGCTATAGCTAAATATAATCAGCAATCATTATCATTTCATATGAAAATGGGTTACAGCAACAGCATGCTGGGTTTGCAAATTGCACAGTATGTTCTAGTGTTAATAAAAGGAAACATGGTTGGATGCATGTTCACAGATCAATGTAAAGCCTATGTCAGGCAACCAAGCGAAACATTAATAGTCAAGAACCATAAAAGACCTTGTTCTTCTCAGAACATAATGCTTCACACACCATAAGCCTTTTCTTTATTGAAATTTACATTTGTGCAAGAAAAGACATAATTATCATAATCTAAATTAGTGCGTTCAAACTGTTGCCTTTTTCTTGCAGAATACAGTAAAAGAATCAATTCCAATAACATAAAATAAAGACAATTAGAGTGAAGTTTGTGAATATTGGTCAATATTGGTCAAAACTATGTCTCACATATGATCCCAAACAAGTGCTAAGTTTGACATTAGTTTTATCAGAATGTACTATGATTTTCCAGCAGGTAGAGATAGGTCTTACCATTTTATAAACCTAAAAATTTAGGCTGTCAAGTAGCAAAGTAGATTATTCTACTAATAGTGAAGCACCAGTATATAATGGTTATTTAAGCTTGCAAGCAGTCACTGATTAAGTAAGAGAGGGCAAAATACTAGATCGCATAATGCAAAAAAATCTAAAACATTATAACTAGTAAAATGAAAATCAAATTAATAGCATGTTATATACTTCTAAGCAGCTCCTTTTCCTTGGCTACAGCTAGTCGCTTAAGTTTAGCAGATTGAGCAAAGGTTGAAGGCCTGTAGTACAAAACAATAAAAAAGAATTCATGTTAGGTATGAAATAGATGCAAAAGTAAGCATTGTGAAGTTCTGACTTAAGTATCATAAAGGATTGCAGAAAAAGGATTTAAAATACAGTTCAATCAATACTACAATAACCTCTTCTACTATTGTTTAACACCTACGTCGATAGGGAGCTAGCCTCTTTGTAAAGTTCCTTGATTTCTTTGCGCAATTGAACTTCTTCCTCACTTGTCATTCCTTTCTATAAAGAACAGAAAAGTAAAACAAAAAACTCAAAATATACACGCACAAATATAAATTAAAAACGAATGTAGTTTATACTCAATAGGAAAATCAATATCATTTATACATGAAGATCAGTATAAGACACGACATGATTTAAGTGGGTCCGTATGAAGCTGAGACAGTTGCTAATGAATTTGCTTAGACACATGTAAGATCATGTCAAGTTTTCAGAGAAAAATTAAACCTGGTGACATTTGATTTTGATTACAGACACACACACACACACACACACAAACAAGCCCAAACTCAAAATACAATGGAAAAAACTGAGTAGGAAATTTTAGTTCAATTCAAATCAGATTAAGGGTTCTTTCA
This sequence comes from Kaempferia galanga, assembly GCA_037974795.1. Taxonomy (NCBI): domain Eukaryota; kingdom Viridiplantae; phylum Streptophyta; class Magnoliopsida; order Zingiberales; family Zingiberaceae; genus Kaempferia; species Kaempferia galanga. Next base: position 2,207 of record JBBPFP011111114.1, on the reverse strand, counting down.
GGTATTTGGATCCTTTGAATTTACAAGATATTGTATATATATGGTATATAACAAAAGTATATCAATAAATCATGTTGGTTAAGGTTTTTCAAATTTTATCCAACCAGAAAAGTAAACCCCAGACAAATTTTACAATATTTAAACCTGAACACGGACCAAAATCTAATAAAACTCAATTTTCTGGTTCAGTTTTGGGTCGAGTTGAGCATATCAGGTTTCTTGTCCACCTCTACTTAGTTGTCTACCCTAAAGATCAGAGTGTTTGTTGGCAAGTAGGTCCAGTAGACCAGACCCATACTAACAAAGGTTTGGGGCAGTAGGTTACATGTATATGCCTGCATGAGCGCTATACAAGTGTAAGTCAATCAAGGGCATTGACTAATAAGGACAATGAAGTGACTGTTGTCGTTATTGTAATACATGAGCATGATTATTATTCCTTTTTGCCTCCATACAAGGTACGATTTTCTCCATCATCCTTTCAAAAATAAAAATAAAAATAAGCTCTCCGCAATTGTGATATGTCATATTTCATGACAAATCGGGTATAGTGAGGTGGAACAGGTAAAATTGTCCCTGTATTATCACATTAGATATTGCAATTAATCATCCCTGACTATCGATTGGTGAAGATTGCCAAATACCGTCACCAATGCCTAATCGAAAAATACAATGGTAAAGAAAAATACCATCTAAAGTTGCACAGGAAAACCAATCTTAATATTCATAGATTTTTCCACCCCTGCCGACCCGAAAATTAGGGTAATACCCCGTCAGATCTTCACCAAAAACAACTTTTCGCAACCACCTGAATCTTCGGCAGAAAGATCCAAAAGAAAAGAAAACATGATACACAAGACTGGTAGAGGAAGGGCGATTCCGTAGGTATATTTATTCGGACAATTTGGCGACAAGAAAGATCGAACGCTAACCTTTTTGACGATTTCCAGGAAACCATCGAGGGACTGAAGAGCGACGACGAGGAGGAAGATGTAGAGAGGGGAGAAGAAGGAATCGCCCCCGCCGGAAGGGACGCCGTCCATGTCTGACACCGGATCTGAAGCGGTCGGATGAGATGACATGATCAGGTCCGGTCTGGACTTTGAACCTGACAGCAGGGCAATTTATAGGCCATCTGACAAGACCAAACCGGTCAACCGCTTTCAACCCATTTACTAAGAAAACCGGTTGGTTCGATAAATTTAGTATATGAAAAGAAAAAAAACATTTAACTGGTCAGATATTTGTGAAAAAAATGCAATAATTACTTTTATATAATATATAGAAGATAAATAATTTTAAATATGAATGAGTTTGACTTGTTAATCTATATTATGTGGAAATAAAATTGTTAAATATAAGGTCGGGGCTTGATTCATTAATTTCGATTCACCTAATAAACACAATAAGTGTGATTACTGTTACCTAATTTCATCTGAATTTGTAGTTCAATCGTAAGTATGCTTGGGAATTGAATCATGACGCAACGCTTTTGTTTGTTTATTTTTTATACTGGGTATCTAAAAACGATTCGGCCTGCATTCTGTCTATTATATAAATTTAAGAAGTATTGTTATCAATAATTCAATCGTCATGCGTGTCCAATGTAAAAATTGACCTATGATAACTTTTAAAAATGTATTATACTTTCTACCACCACAGGCAAGGGGCAAGATAACTTAGCGTCGTTCCTTCGAAATGGTTTAGTGGCTAACACATGAAGTATGAGGTGTTATCATCATAAAGTCTAGGGTTCAAATCTCGATATAACCGAAGTAAATGCATCCCTCGTGTGCTAGTCACTATTCTAAGTGTTAGTAGTCATCCATGATTTACCTCTTTCGTATTGACTCTGAAACAGATTGACGGGAGCACAGGGACAAGCAAAATCATCTTTTATCACCAATGCTATGTATGCACCTGGCTGTGGTTGGTCCCCATGCGTCTTCTCAACCTCATTTAGTTCATGCATAATCACTCGAACGCACACGGCGGGATGAACGAGAACAAATGCATGCATCTGAACCACCTAACAAACATGTTAAAGCTAAGACCGTAAGAAATGAACAAAATTAATAATCGAAAGATACAGGTACATCTGTACTCTTCCCATCGCCATCGCCACTTGCACATTTAATTAATTAATTAATTTGTGATAAGATAATGGATATATATATATATATATATATATCGTACGCACACAGTAC
>JBBPFP011110900.1:0-11996 GCA_037974795.1 Kaempferia galanga | reverse complement strand
TTTTTCCCTCTTTTTTTGTTCCCCTTTTGTTTCCTCTTTTTTGGCCCGGGAGTGTACCAGGGCAGGCGAGACCAGAGGATCCGCGCTACAAGCGGCTCAGTTGAAAGTGGGTGAGATAATGATTGTAGTGGTCGGGAGGTCGAAACTCGATAAGGAATTTCATCACTTTTATGGACCCCGACCCAGGTACTTGTCAATTTGAGTTCCTGTTAAACTTCCTTTCAATTGAGTAGGGCAGTCTTTAGAGAGCCACTAATGTGATGATACCATATATTTTGAATCAAGCTCAGACTCACAAAAGGGAACCAAGCCAAGTTTAAATAATGATTTAAATGGTTTGATTTATTTTAGGTTCGGTTTGACTTAACTTACTTGATTACTTTATCAAATAAATTTGAACAGTACACAACTTGATTCGGCTTACTTGTTTACCGCCCTAATATTAAAGACCACTCATTTGATAGCTTTTAAAATTGATATTTCTCAAATCAAATCAAATCTTAATTCATCCAAAGAATTTCAAATCAAGTTTTTAATGGTTTCATATCTGCAAGCTCTCCAATATCCCATTCAAATATAACATTTAAAAACTTGATCAATCCATTTGCCTCAAGTAGTCAATTCAGCTCATCTAGTTTACTAAATTAAATCATCCGAGTCAATCGAAATCAATCTTTGTTCTATACACTAACCCATTTGGCTTGATCATCTTATTTAGCTCAATAAGCTGACTCGTTTGACCATTCCCATATATATAGAGAGGGTGCTTGGAGTATATTGGAAAAAAAAATAGAGGTTTGGATTAGCAACAATTGGATTTTCAAGGTAATTACTGAGAATTAAACCAAAAAAAAAAAAAGGTTTCATATTTACATTTTCTATGAGTAGATTTAATCTTCTGAATTTTGTCATATGTGATATTTTTTTTATAAATAAAATGTCTCTGTTGCCAATGTTGACACTAATTTTGACTTGATAATTCAAGATTCTCTCTTTTCTTTTCAATCGTTTTTTTTTAAATTTTTCTTTATATAATAGATATTGCAAATAAAATGTCATTGTTACAAATGTTGACACTAACTTTGACTTCGTCATTTAAGATTCTCCGTTCTTTCCAGATTAATTACTTGAAAGGACACATTTATCTAGAAATCACAACAAAATAAAACATCACATTAAAAAAAATTTATAGAAATTTAAAATGAAATGTTAATAAATTTATCATTAATGTAGAAAATATATGAATATAATATTGCAGATTAAATTAAATTCATTTTACTAATGTGTAAAAAAATAAATATATAGAGATTTACAATTTTCTCTTCACTCGAATAAAAATAACTTTTTATCAAAATTAAAATGCAAGAAATTTAAACTAAACTTAGATAATAATTGCATAATTTTTCTTTCTTTTTTTACTTTTCTTTTCTTTTTTTAAACAAATTTTAGATTAAATCAATGTAAATTCCAACAATGTGACAACAAACTAGAAAATCAAAATAGAAATAGCCAAAGACGAATAAATAAGATAAATAATAAAATAATTATTATTTTAATAAAAAATATTTTATTTTATTTTTAGGAAAAAATAAAAATGTCACTCTCTATCTTGCCCGGTGGACCAGTGGGTGGACCACGCCTCTCTCTCTCTCTCTCATGCTGATGGCGGTGGTGGTGGGTTCAAAAAGAAAAAGATTCCTCCTCACATCACGTCAGAGGAGGCCCACCTCACAAATACCCACCAATCACTGCACTCATCTGAACCGTCCAATCACGGCACGGAGTTCGAAGCCCCACCAGGTTCTCACATCCACCGTACGCTCCTCTCTGCCCATCGATTCCGCGCTCCCTCTGTTTCCACGCCGATCCCGCTCCCGATTCCCAGAGGGTGTCATGGTTTCCCGGACGGCTGGGGGAAACCTGAAATGGACGCGGTCATCATCGTTTCTCCTGGAGTCGTTTCCCGTTAGTGTCGCTCCGCCGTCGCCATGCGGATAAGTACTCGTCCCACCAAACGCATCGGACGGGCCAGATCTCTGTTCTAGCAGGGGTTGGGCATGGGGACCGTCCATCTCGTGGTCCGGGGTCGCTTCGAAGCTAAAGAAGAGAAGAGACCATCGTCATCCCCCCATTTCTCTGCCCCTCTCTCTCCTCCTCTCATGAAAAGTCTTTCCTCGGACAGCGTCCTCGCATTGCCGTCCCCCGGCTTGGAACCCTAGTACCGCCGGCGGAAGCGGCCGGGATGGTGGGGCGCTTTAGGTGGGCGGCTATGTTCCCCGACGAGGTGTGGGAGCACGTGTTCTCCTTCCTGACGTCGGACGCCGACCGCAACGCTGCAGCGCTCGTCTGCCGCAACTGGAACCGGATCGAAAGGAGGTCGCGGAAGCGGGTCTTCGTCGGGAACTGTTACTCGGTGGCACCGACGGTGGCAGTGCGGCTGTTCCCGGAGGTGAGAGCGGCCGTGATCAAGGGGAAGCCCCACTTCGCTGACTTCAACCTAGTGCCCAGCGACTGGGGAGGCGGTGCAGAAGCGTGGGTGGAGGCAATGGCTGAGGGGTGGCCGAACCTAGAGGAGCTCCGGTTCAAGAGGATGGTGGTCTCTGATGACTGCTTGGATCTCATTGCCAGGTCTTTCAAGAACTTCAAGGTGCTGTCTCTCGTTTCCTGCGACGGGTTCAGCACGTCTGGACTTGCTGCGATCGCCGCCAACTGTAGGTAGGGATTGTCTCTCCTTTCTTCTAACTCCTGCTGCAGATTTGTGATGGGACTTGCCATTCTGACCTGGAAAATTAATTTTTTGTGATTGGATCTGGCTGTAAAAATGCTGCTGACAACCATTCTGCTAGTTTCTTTAGAAATATGTTGCCATTATCCCGTACATTTGGTTTGAAGCTTATGATTTTGTTTCCACAAGCAAGCGAAACTGAGTGTGGGCGTGAGCCCTTTTTTACTGATCGGTTTATTGGATATATAAACATACGGTTCTCTTTCTGTATTAGTGATTTATGCTTGTAGAATCTTCTATTGTTTTTTGTTCTTTGATGACTCAATAAACAAGCAGCTTGATTAACAGAACCTAGATCATATAATTGATAAATGTTCTCATAAATCTGCGTCTGACATGCTGATGGAAAGCTTTCTTCTCGTTGGAAGAATGAACTCTGGGAGGCTTTTAAGATCTATAATACTAGAGAGTGAATGATGTGTAAACCTTAGTTTATATCTTTTAAAGGACTTCTCTGCAAAGGGCAATAAGGAAGAGATTTAAGAAATTGATATTTCGAAGGTCACAATTATTTGTTTTCTCCTTCCAGTATCAGAATTCAGAAAGAGCAAATAAAAACTTAACGTGCATTGGAGATTGAAACTCCCCAATAAGACAGATTCTGATCTTGAACAGGGAGATTGACTTGGAATCAGTTAGGTGGTATTATTTCTAATATTCACAAAAGTGAAAACTATTTTTATTGCTATCTTCTACATAGTGTTTTGCTCTGCGTAGAACATTTTTTTCTTCTTCTGTTGATACTCTTACTAAGTTTTTGGATACCGAGATGGTTGGGATGGACAAGTTCAAACGAAAATTGATTGGTGCACCATCCATAACAGGATTACTCTTTTTATTTAGCATGTATGTGATGTGTTTTTAGTTTACTTTCATGTAATTAAGAGAGGAGTTAGTTAACTATGAACAAGCTTGTTGTAATTCACAGTAATCAAATAAAAAATTTTAGTAACTGCAAGATACTTGGCCCCACCAAGTAAACATACTTAGACTTGGAAGTAGCAACAACAATTAACAACTGAAAGATGAGAAATAATAATGGAGAGGAGCCCCGCTCATATATATAATAAGAGATTCTCAGGGGGAGCTAGTACTACAATTAGGTAGATCCTTTATGCCCAGATTTGTTGAGAACAGCAGTCAGTACTTCTGCAACCAACTAATACAGGAGAGTGAAAATGTTCTAATATTCCATCCTTGAGTTAAAAAAGGTAGCTGTATGAGTGTACATATGCAGGCATGTATGTGCACAGGTTGTAAATCATACTTGCTTCTTAGAATGACATACAACTCTACTGTACATGTTCAGGTGAATGTTATCTGGTAACCACTTTATATTTTGTATTTAAGAAGGATAAGTAGAACATTGTATTTTCATCCTCTAACATAGCAAATCAAACTCAGATTTTTGGAAACTTGTTTCCAAAAGAACAATGAACTACACATCTTACATTTCTTATGTTTTAAAATTATATTCATAGTGATACCTTCATGTTAAATGAAATTAATATTTTGGATTTCTATTTTTTCTGTATGTTTTTTTATGATGCCAGGAATCTTAGGGAGTTAAACCTACGTGAAAGTGAAGTGGAAGAAACTTGTCTGAACTGGATCAGCCATTTTCCGGAGTCATTTACTTCTTTAGTAGCCTTGGATATTGCCTGCTTAGAAGGCGAGGTGAATGCCTCTATTCTTGAACGCCTCATTAGTAGATGTTCAAATATCATGACCCTCAGACTCAACCATTCTGTGCCTCTAGAAAGGCTTGTTGGACTCTTACAGAGAGCTCCTCAGCTAATGGATCTTGGAACTGGCAAGTTTTCTGCACGTCATAATCCACAGCTTTTCTCTAGACTTGAGTCGGCAATTGCAGGATGTAAAAATTTGAGAAACCTTTCTGGTTTCTGGGAACCTGGACTCACTTATCTTCCAGCAGTCTACTCAATTTGTGAAGGTCTTACATCACTTAACTTGAATTATGCTACCGTTCAGAATCCAGAGCTCATAAAGCTAATCAGCCGGTGCAAAAATCTACGACGATTATTGGTATATCTGCTTTTCCCCCCATTTTCAACCTTTCATTTTCTGACTGTTAAGAGAAACTGCATGATTCTTTTGTATGTTCCATTAACAAGTTGATAGTGAGGCACAGGTTCGCAAGCTTGATTCCATGGTCCATTTGCTTTGCATGTTTCCTCTTTCCTTTCTCCACATCTTTTTCATCTCATCTAACAACAACTAATAAAAACAATGCAATGATTTTATCGTACCATTAAAGGAATAGAATTGCACTGGTAGATTACATAAAGGTGAAATTTTGATAGCTTGCCGTAGTTTAGGTTGACTCTCTTTGACCATATGACATTCCACTTGGTCATTAATTTGCTTACTGACATGAAACTTGTAGGTTATGGATTTAATTGAAGACAGTGGCCTTGTTGCTGTGGCATCATCATGCAAGCTCCTTCAAGAATTGAGGGTGTTCCCTTCTGATCCGTATGATGCAGCAGAGCCTGTCTCTCTTACTGAACAAGGTCTTGTTGCTGTCTCTGCTGGTTGCCCGATGCTCCACTCTGTTCTCTATTTTTGTCGGCAGATGACAAATGCAGCCCTCCTTATGGTTGCAAAGAATCGCCCTAATCTTACATGCTTTCGTCTCTGCATCATTGAGCCCCATACCCGTGATTATGTCACTCAGGAGCCCCTAGATACTGGCTTCAGTGCAATTGTAGAATCCTGCAAGGATCTCCGCCGGCTATCCTTATCTGGTCTTCTCACTGACCTCGTGTTTAAATCCATTGGGGCCTCAGCAAATTATCTTGAGATGCTTTCAATAGCTTTTGCCGGTGATGGAGATATGGGTCTACATTACATTCTCTCTGGTTGCAAGAACTTGAGGAAGCTGGAGATCAGGGACTGCCCATTTGGTGATAAGCCATTGCTTCAGAATGCATCTAAACTGGAGACAATGCGATCCCTTTGGATGTCATCATGCTCTGTGACATTGGGGGCATGCAGACAGCTTGCCCGGGCTATGCCACGGCTAAATGTGGAGGTCATCAATGAGAGTGGGAGAGGACCGTTGGTGGCACAGCCTGATAATTGCCCAGTCGAGAAGCTCTACATCTACCGCACTATTGCTGGTCCAAGAACTGACACCCCGCAATGCGTTTGGACTGTTTAAGGCGGCACCAGTAGGCATCTAAGTACTGTTGTTTCTACCTTTGATCGATCAGCACTCATTAAGTATGTGCTACAACTTGATCAAATGGAGCTCGGTATGAGATTATTATAGCTTGCAGCAATCTCCTAAAGGATTACCAACACTTGCAGCTTTTATTGTTGTTAAATTGTGGGATTGTGACTTGTAACAAGACTTACGTACGTTGTAGGTCTCCAGAGATGATGCTTTGTTTTTAAGGCTTAAGTTAATTTTATATGACCACAATATATTACCATTGGATGTTGCTTAGCTTACCACATCAGCAGCCAACTAGTTCAGTGCTAAACCAGTAGATCTTATCTGATTCTACAAATAAAGTTGAGTGGTCCTTTTCTTTTCTTTTCTTTTCAGTCTGCTTAAAGTTAAGCTTCTGATTTAATCTCTTTCAGTCTACGCAATCTTGACTCAAATTATAATGAGTAGGAGTACTACGACCTAGTCTTCATCATCATAGTGGCACAAAATTGATCTTGTACAATGAGTTTCTTCCCATTGAATTTTATGTACAACTTGCAGTATTTCAAGGTTCATTTGGTCGGCCAAGTGGTTGCATTAGTGTTTTTTCTCTCCTTCCCCATCTGCTGAGGTAAACAAGGCATATTTAACATAATATTATTTGACAAAATTTTTAGGGTGAAAATGATTTAATCGATTCAGTTTATTATTAATATATTTATGAGGCTGTTAAGTAAAATTTATAATTTATCCATAGCACTTTAATGTATGTAGTGATTAAATGCTAAAATAATTGCAGATAATTTTAAAAAAAAACAATTTAAATTTCAAAGGAGTGACTTAATCGAGACTGCAATAATTAAAGCCTTTATTCCATGATTGACGCTCTTAATTGAAATTTTTAATTTCAATTAAATTGAGAGGAACTTTATTAAAATTAGCTAAATGCAAGGAAAAATAAAAAAAATATTATCACATAATATTTTAACATGATTCGAACATCACTCTCCTGCTCCGCAGCTATGCTTGGTTCGATGCCACACCATCCAAGAAAATTAGCAAAACACTCACATGTAATTGGTATCCAAAGATATATATTAAAATCTTGACATTCAGTTTCTAGGGAGAATCTTGTATTAGAACTCTATGCAAATCTCATCAACTTCTGAGTGCTCTTATGTTTGGAAGATCATTTTAGTTGTTAAGAAATTCTTTAGTTGGAGTATCAGATGATGATTGCCGATGGCAAACTCACACGATTAAGGCATGGTAGATGGAATCAGGATGCCCACTTATGTAATCACAACATTATTCACTATATGTGCCTCTACCAACAAGAGACCTTAGGCCCTCGGACTATGATGCAGTGGTGGGCATATCTTGGGGCTTTCCATGCACCCTAGGAGAGTAAGAAATTCATCTCTCTCATCTAAGCCACTAGGACTCTTGGACTATTATGTGGATTGTCACTTGCGTTTTTGGATTTATTCTACTAGTTAGTGAGAACTTTTATAGGATCAGATTGGTCACCTCCAGGATAAATAAGATCGTAAGACCTAAATACTTGAATTAAAAAAAAACATGGCCTTGGATATGAATTGTAAAAAATAGATGAGACCTCAATCTCATATTCACATTTGACATCCCATTTGTACAATTTGAAGCTCCATATGCTCTCAGCTCCCTTAATCCTGATGTATTTAATGTAGATTTAAAGGAAGAGATTGATTAAGAATTTTTATTAATGACAAATAATAGATTGATATAAAATTATTCTCTCATTTTCTCAATCACTCAAAACTCTTATTACAATTAAAAAAAACTCAAAACTCTTATTACAATTCAAAAACAAACTTTCAATGCCCTGTTTTTTTTTTAATAGATTGACACCATGACCCGTCTAAATAATAATAATAATAATAATAACAATAATAAATACTAAGGAAAATTTTAGTTTATGCAATAAAAAAAATTCTGATTGACCTATTCTAGAATTTATTCTAATAAAATTTTAATTATCCCTAAAGATAATGAGAGAAAGATTGATTCTTCTATACTTGGCCTCACAAACTATCCTCTCTTAGGGTACTATGGCATCTCCAACAATGGAAGCTCTCTAAGAGTTTGCATAATACCACATCAATCTGAAAAGTTGTTTTCTTTTTATAAACTTGTGATTATAAGGAAGCAAATATGAGTTTAGATTTATGATTAATTGATTTTTTATTTTCAGAAAAAGCTAATCTCTCTTTTCCTCAGTTGTTGCCCCCTAGCTCCTCTTTGGTTTCGACATGGCACATCGTTCTTCTCTTCTTAAGTGGAAGATATCATATTCTAATCTTAATCCTTCAGAAAAATCAACTGTACTGCTATTATCTCTTTTTGCTATATCGTTGAGGAGTCCATACACGGAGAAGTTAGAGTTTCTACCACATTTGTTCATGTACATTGTTCATAAATATTATTTATTAACGAATTGAGCATATATTTATTCAAACTTATTCATTAACTTAAAAGGAAAGGATCACAAGCTTCAATAGTTCTAGCAATTTACAAGCTTCACAAATCCAAGAACAGCTTGAACAGGGAAAACGGCACACCTTCTACAACAAGCCCCTTCTCTGTTCTAAACTCAAAATATCAAAGTAAATTAGTTTTCGGAACTACAAAGAAAAAACCAAACAAACAAACAAAAAAAAAAAAAAAAAAAACCAGTAATCGTCGAAAACTAAACTCAAATCCTAATATGTCAGTTCTGTACAAAGAATGCTCTCCAACAAATTTGCTTTGCTAGAGCAGAGCAGACATCCTTCTCCTGTGCTTATGCAACGCGACCGTCAAATTAGGATTAGAATTAGAAACCTTCTTGGCTCTTGATGCTGTTGATCCCCTGGAATCAATGCTGTTTTGGCTCATGCTCAAGTGATCTCTAGGTTTACATGCCATGTTTCTCTTCTTTGGCAACGAGGAGAAGCTCATAGTTTGTGGTCCTAGGAAATCCGGTGGCTTCCTGGTTGATGTACTCATTGACCTCCATTTGGTCGTCGACACTGCTAACTTCTGCCTCTGCCTGCTGCACTCAGTGGAGGACATGAAGCCCGGAGCAGCTCGAGTTTGCGATCTTTGGACCGGCTTCTCTTCTTCGACTTTGAGGATTAGAGTGCTCCTTGGTGATCCATTGTTCATGTCAGAAGGAACATGATGGAGCTTGGTTTTTTCTCTGATCAATCTCTCGGTCTTTTCAATTCGGCTTCTCACCTTCTTGAGCTCTTCCTCGGCTTCTCGTATCTGCTGCTCGAGCTCGTTGATGCACCGCTCCTTTCTCTTCTTGGATTCCTGAGTTGCACCATGATTATGTAGAGTGTAGACTAATTCCTCGAATCAAAATGTGAAATGGATTCATTGATGCAGGAGACAGTTACCTCTGAAAGCTCTCTACTGGAGTCTACTGCTCTAACTCTTTTGGCAAATGTAAGAGAGCAAATAGTCTCTCCTATATCTTCCTCACTGGCACTGATATGTACTATCATCAAAACCTTGGAACCATCACCTGTTAAACCCAAAGCCTTGATGTTAGTCCCAAGTTATGCAACCCAATTTCATAAACAAATTCACTTACCTAATGAGTCACTCAGAATCTGAGTAAGCTTACTGTTCCTGCAAGTATGCGAGGGGAAAACAAAACCCAATCAGGTGTATCATGACGTCTAACATGGTGAAACAAAGATCAGATATGATACAAAATCAAAAGTTCAACTGGTTCATTGAATGCGTACCTATAAGGAATGTGATTGCGCTTCATTCTTAGTGCAGCAATAACATCACCCAGGGCTGATAAAGATAAATTGATAGATCTCCCTTCATCAAGTGTTTGCCCTTTGGCTCCTGTTTTCAGCAAACGCTCACTTCCACCGAGATCCACCAGCCAAAGCTTGCTTACTTGTTCAACAGCAACTTTCGCGGTGTCGTTACTCATCCGGCAGATGGTAATCCTAGTCAAGCTACACATACAAAGCTAAGAGAAATGACATAATTACTAACCAAAGTAAGCATTAGAAATTGGTTTACATGTCCAAGGCAAGTGACAGACCAATGAGATCTGCTTGAGGCATCATTAACGTGTGTCCAGGATGTCGAGCGCGCATGTTTCCCTCTCGCATACCATCGGTAGGCCTGTTTTGCGTCGCTCATTGGCACATCCATGAGTCCTTCAATCTCAATGGTGCCATTGGCACTGCTGAGGATGCTGAGGTTACTGGTGAAATTTCAACAAGCAATGTGTGAAACAAAGAATGACTGAACTATTTGTCGATGGTCTATTAAGGGTGTTTGAAAGCATCTGTGATCATTGTAATACCAAATTGCAGACTGAAGACTCGGACAGCAATCGTTCTAGATTGAAGTGAATGATTACCTTTTAGGGATCAAATATGTTGATCTAGATGAAGAATAAGGTCTATGAACAAACAAGTCTCTGAGACTTCCCATGTAAACCTCCAGCATACTCATGGACAGTCTGATCTTTGCAGATTTATCTTGAGAAATCTGGTGAAAGAGCTCTTCGATTGCTCGAGGAACGATTCCTTGTTGCCCATTTCTTCCTTCCTACAAATCTCTCACTTCCAACAATTAGCTTCGCTGCACAAAGATCTCTACTTTTTTGTTTTTTCATTTACTGAAATAAGATCGATCTACCATGGTGTGAGTTTTCCCAGTTCCAGTTTGGCCATATGCCAAGACGCAAACATTGTGGCCATCCAGCGCGGATCTGAGGATTGGTCGCACTTCTTGGAACACATCATCTAGGGTTCAAAAGATCAGGGTTAGCTCGATGATCTCCGCAATTAAATCTCACCCAGGAGCAAGAACATTTTAATTACCTTGCGTTGACTCCGGAGGGAAGACACGATCCACAATGCAGTCTTTGCAGGTTCCAAGGGGTCTAACAGTGATCTTGTCTGCTTCGATGGAGATGGGCAATGCCTTCTTCTCGTTCCTTAACTTCACCCTGCAGAAGACTCTGATGCTTCCTGCAAAGCCAAAAAACAAAAAAAGCCATTAATGGCGAAAGCAAGGTCTCTTTTTCACAAACAAAGCTCACCTTTGATATCTAAGATTCTATTCAACGCCTCTCGACGCTTAGCATCAAGAAGGCTCTGCTTCGCTAACAGCTCCTTCACTTCAGCTGCCACAATAGGCCAAAAAACAAGAACTTTAGTACTCCAAGCTGAGGAATGCACCAGTAAAAAACAAGAAATAAATTAAAAAAATTAGGCATTGCCTTGCAGGGCGGAGGCCGTGGAAGGCAACAGTGCTTCGCCGTCGTGCTCAGGCACAACGTTGACGTCCACGTAAACCACGGACGGCGAGGAAGCGTCCAAACCGAAGTTTTCCAGCTGCAGCACCATCTCCTCCGAGTCAAGATCGAACTGAAACAGGCGAACCTCACAGATCAAATCAAATCAAATGGGAACCAGCAAAAGGGTCTACTTAACGTCTTCCGATCCACGCACTGCTGCTGAAATCTAAGATAAAAAAGTCTCTTTTTTTCCCCCCACTTCCAGTGCGAAACAGGGGCATTAATTAGACACTCTGGAATCAGTCCAATAGCACAACCAGATCATGGGCGTAGATTTTCTATAATCCCCAACAACCCTAGAGATTAGCAGCGACACGGGGACAGGTGTGATCTGTGAGCGGGCACATGCACCTTCCCACAAAGACTTGTTTAATAACCAAGCGATGAGCTTTGTCAGGCTGAGAAGGCCAGTCTTGGAGTTAACGGCAATGCCTGTGGCAATGATGGAGCGGTGGTTGCTAAGCGAGACGAGCGACAAAGAACGGCAGCGGCGGCTGCTTACAGCTTCTTTTAGTAGCCGTTCTTGGATTATCACTTGGTTTCGCTGCTGGCGTAGTAATAAGCTTATGAGGTAAGAGAGCATGTGCAGAAATGTTAGGAGAAATGGCGTATCTACTTAGATTACTGCGGATCCTCTGGTCCGCAGTGCCGTGGTCCACCCCTGGTCTACGACA